>JBBPCW010000127.1:9786234-9796533 GCA_037974425.1 Phenacogrammus interruptus
ATTCCCTACCTACAGGGGGCAGTCTCTCCCTGGAGCAACTAGGGGTTAAGGGTCTTGCTCAGGGACCCAGTGGTGGTTTTGCTGGAGGTAGGATTCGAACCCATGACCTCATGGTCCGGAGGCAAGTATCCTACCCACTGAGCTACTTCCACCCAGAGTGGACTGCTGTTGCACTCTCACCAACTGGATATGGTACATTTTGCAAGTCAATACATTTAAATTCTGCCCAATCATTACTACTGACTTTAAATACAAAGTACATATATTCTGCACGTTCTACCTGCTGCATGCTCTACATTTTTAAAAACACAGATCCTATGACAGCCCAAGCCACAGCCTCCTCATTGCTGGGGGGCCTATGGACATTCAACCCAGTACTTCCTGTTGTAGTGCTGTTTATTGTCTCAGTGTAGTAGTATCATTGTGAAGTATTGCCTTTCACAATGTACACAGCTATCTGTATTCTAGATTTTCAGAGATTCGTGTTACCAACTGGATTTGTATTTTGACTTATGCCCCCAGCCTTGCATGTGATACCCATGTTTTGTTTTTGACTTTGTTCTTCTTCTTTGTGGATAATGGGTGTTGTCTTGTGCCCCTGGTCAAGCTGCTTTGGCTCATCAGGGAGCCATGTTGAATACACACAAGCTATTACTGAAAAACATTAATGACAGGAACTCAGATTACAACCCCAGGCCACAACAAACATGGTGGTGTCAAATAACGCCAAAGCGTCTCCCACTCCTGTCCCTTTACCTGAATACTTCAATGGTAATCCAGATAAATGCCATGGTTTCTTAATGAAATGCTTCCTGTGTTTAGTTCATGATGCCAAATAATTTACTTCTGGAGAAGCTAATACGGCTTTTATTATTTCTCAACTTACAAGGACGCCATTAAAATGAGTCAGTTTAACATCTCTAACATTTCTTATCACAGTTTAAAGAAGTATTTAACCATCCAGTTTCAGGGAAGGGAGCAGGTGAAAGATTAGTTACACATTACAGCAAGGGAGTGTTGGACTGCCGTTTGTACACTTGCAACAGTCGGTGAATTTAATGAACCCACTTTAAAGAGCATGTACTTTCAAGGTGAACTGAAAACTGAAATTGCTTTTTGGGATGATGAGCTCAATTTAGAACAAATCATTTATATGACTGGATAATCTTCTAGGAGAGCGGAAATTTTCCTCTCAGGCATCATGTGATATTACGTACCACTGATCAAAGAGAACCTAGGCAAACCGGAAACATCAGTAGCATTGAGGAAAGACAGCAAAGGAGAAACCAATGACAATGCTTCTGCTGCGGAAAAGCTGACCACTACATTCAGCAATGCCCCTCTCGTCCTCATCAGAAAAGCAAAAAGTCAAGTGCAGACGAGAACATCAAGAACCTTATATATTCTAAAGTTGTTTAAGATTCAAGTGGAATTTAAGTGCCACTCACAGTATATCTCCCTCTCTGCTATTTTAGACTCAGACTCTGCAGAAAATATACTTTAGGTATACCAAGTAAAAGTTCTTGCCTGCTCAGAATACATGCTATAAGTGGTCTGGAGAAAAAATAGTTAAAACTGAACTGTCAGTGCATTTAGAAGTGTTTGGAAAATATAGAATTATTAGTTACTCAATGCTCTAAAACACTCATTATTTTTGGTCATCCATTGCTTGTTTTGATCAGTGGCTAGGTTTTTGCTGTCCATGCCACATCTTTAGAAAGTCCACAGCTACCATGAACAGATCATTTGCATGGAACCTGCAAAGGGACAAGTGATATGAGATTGGCAAAATACTCATTTTGCCATAAAAATTTTAGAAAGTCCACAGCTTCACCAAAAGGTAGAAAATGCAACCATAAGAAATCACAAGCCAGTGATTCCTTGTGCCGGTACCAAATCCGGATAATTGCAGAGGGTTGTGTCAGGACAGGCACCCGACAGGGTGCCGATGGAAACTGGGCTACTGTTGGTTGTAGGATATAGAGGAGGAAGGTGTGTACGTAGGGAGCAAGAGAAGAGGAAAGGCAAGAGTGTGGAACTGAGAGTAGGGATTCTGAATGTTGGAACTATGACATGTAAAGCTAGAGAGCTGGTGAACATGATGCAGAGAAGAAAGGTGGATATATTATGTGCTCAGGAGACCAGGTGTAAAGGTAGTGAGGCCAGAAGCTTAGGAGAAGGGTTTAAGTTGTTCTACCATTGTGGAGATGGTAATGGAGTAGGAGTTATCCTGATGGAGGAGTTTGTTAGGAACATAGTGGAAGTGAAAAGAGTGTCAGATAGGTCTGAGTCTGAAGCTTGCAGTTGAAGGAATAATGATGAATGTTGTTAGTGGTTAGGAAGGACAGTGAGGAGGGAGAGAATGATTTGTACAGGTTGGCGAGGCAGAGAGATTGGTTAGGGTGATTAAGGATAGAGATGGACATGTACTGACAGGTGCCAACTGTGTGATAGGGAGATGGAAAGAGTATGAGAGAATACATGTGTGTAAATGAGTAGAAGTAAAGAAGGAAAAGACAGGAGGCAAAATTGAAGGTTGCAGAGCTCAAGATGTTGAGGTTCTCTTTGGGGGTGACATGGATGGATAGCATCAGAAATCAGGGAGACAGCTCATGTTAGATACTTTGGAGAGGCTAGACTGAGATGGTTTTCACATGTCCATAGGAGAGACAATGATTACATATGCAGAAGGATGCTGAGGTTGGAGCCATGAGGCAGTAGGCTGAGAGGAAGAGAGAAGACTATGCGGACACAAAGTTAGTTGGTGTGAGGGTAGAGGACGAAATGGAGACGAAAGAGAAAGAAGAAGACATCAATAGGTAGAAATTCCCTCTGATTATCAAGATTTACAAGAAGTCTTTTTACCCACCAGAGTCCAACAAGTCCCACATCATCGCAGCAGTGATTGTACCTTTGAACTACTGCCTGGAGCTTCTTTACTCAGTGGAAGAATCTGTCCTCTCTCTCTTCCAGAACAACAGGTTCTGAATGACTATATTATGGAAGTGTTAGAACTTGGATACACACATTTTTCTTCTTCTCTCTCACCACATTCAGCTTTTTTTTTTAAATAAAAAAGAACGATGGCCTTGTATGGATTATCAAACATTAAATAAAATTACATAGCACCTGCAACTTAGTACGCATGTGTTAGGGAGACTCTTCCAGGGGTTTGAGTTTTTGAGAGTTTATAGAGAGTTGTGTCATGGTTTACATAGACAAATTAATCTTGGTATAATTACCTGACAAATAAACTCATAAGATGGTTTGGGCTTTTAATAAGAAGTCTGCAAACTTTGTCTGATATATTTTCGATGAACAGGACATTTGCATGGAACCTGCAAAGGGACAAGTGATATGAGATTGGCAAAATACTCATTTAAGTAAATCGAAGAGGAAAACACATTAAATCCCCCACCTCCGGCAGGTAAATTATTTGTTTCATGGACATTTCGGAATCAATTAGTCATCTGGATGCATTCTAATCAAGCAGTAGGTCACCCTGGAGTGAGAAGAATCACAGAAAAAATTTTGGTCCTTCTTTATATACTGAGGTCAAAGAACCTCACATCATCTACAATATGCCCCAGTTTGTTTAACAACTGCAAAACCCTATAGATTACAACACTGTTCATGCACTCCCATGAGACCATAGTCATAGTCTTATGGATTTTATTGCAGACTTGCCCCTGGAAAGACAGTTATAGTCTTTGTTGTTGATCAATTCACAAAAGTCTGTTGACTAATTGTATTAAAGAAGTTACCCTCAGCTATGGAGATGACAGACCTACCATTTCACCAGGTGTTTGAGTTGATAGATTAAGGCACGCAATTCAACTTCACAAGTATAGATAGCATTTTGTTAAGAACCTGAATGTCAGCTGAATATGTCTTCAGGATATCACCACCGATCAAGGATTTATGATGGAAAGAAAAAAATAGTTAAAATTATGGTTTATTACTTGAATCTGTTAATACATTAATACATATATTTTAAAGACCTGTATATATATTAGAGGTGGGCATAGATTAATTTTTTAAATCTAGATGAATCTCATTGTAATCTTGAGATTAATCTAGATTAAAATGCACCCCCACCCCCCCCAAAAAAAAAGATCCCAATGTCTGTTTTTATAGTGTAAACCATAAATATGCCTCCAAATGTTCTCCCAGATCACTTTGATTTCATTTGGAACTCAGTTTAATACATTACCCTTAACGAAAATATATTATAAAATATAAACCTGAGGTTTAAATACGGAAAATTCAGGAACGAGAGAGACAGAGAATAAGAGAGAGATACAGAGAGAGCGAGAGAGAGAGAGAGAGAGAGAGAGTGAAAGAGAGAGTAAGAGAGAGCGAGAGAGAGAGAGAGAGAGAAAGAGAGAGAGAGAGAAAATCCGCGCTAAAATATCAAGGTGAAAGGTATCATAGCTTGCGTAGTATAGACCCAGCTCCCAACCCAACTTTGTGAATAAATTAACGGCGATATTTTTTTTTAATCGCCCGATAAGAGTTATGTTATATATATATTAATGGTGGGCTGTGATCGGCGTTAACCTGCTGCGTTAACATGAGAATCTTATCGGACGATTAAAAAAAATATCCCAATGATGGCTTCCCAATGATAACCTCGACAACACTAAGGTTGTTTGCACCTTGTGTAATGTGGAATTAGTTCTCAAAGACTTACTTTTAGTCATTATTTGGGTAGCACACATATCCTGAATGCCTTGGGCAGAATTTAAATGAGCCATTTTAATCTAGATTAATTCCAAGATTATATTCCAAGATCATGTGTGTGTGTGTGTGTGTGTGTGTGTGTACATATATATATATATATATATATATATATATATATATGGTATGCTGAGGTTAGTACCTACCAAAAGTGGCCCAAAGAAGGACTGGTGAAGGCAGTGATGGGTGGGCGAACAAAGTCTGGTTTCTGCCACTTACAGGTTGGTGCCAGATACCACAGCACACATTCAGAGGTCTTGCGGAGTTCATGCATCAACAGATCACAGATATTTTAGCAGCACAAACAGGACCTACGTCATGTGGTTTTAATATTATTGCTGATTAGTGTTTGGATATATAATTCATTTAGAAATCCTACATACACTACATACACATACACTACTGTATTGCTGCTATTAAATGTGGCTCCATGTTCTATAGTAACTATATCTTATCCCTCGCTCTTCACATGTCTGTGGTAGATAGAGTCTAAAGCTGACTTTCAGTGTGTTTGAGTTGCAGGAAAATCAGGAGAAACAGAATGCTTTCTATTGCTCTCATGATTTGCTCAGGTTTCACAGTTCCCCCGTTTGTTTCTGGAAATATATTATGAGCTGCATAATTTTTCGGATTTCTGTACATGATGATGGTACATATAAACATTTGGATCTTGAATTCATAACAAGGACTACTCTTGTACTTATGTAGCCTAAGCCCTTCCAATCCTCTGTTGTGTGGTTTTGTATTTTCCTAAGACCCCACTACAGCACCCTATTTAACGAGTACTGTTTCAGTTTCTTTATCGAGTGTTCCAGACGACGCACACACTCAGCTGTTATCTGGCAGATGACAGAGGCTCCGCCGCAGGCCCTCTCTAGTGGTTTTCTCTAGAACACTTATTAATTTAATTAAAAGAAAATTAGGTCTCAAAGGGAAGCATGGCAGATTGCAGTGCCCTGTGGAAATGAAGTCAAAATTGAGTTAGTTTAATGGCATTAATCTTCTAAGTGGAGCGTCACTTCACTTAACTTTTGTTAAAGGGACATTCTAAATTTAAAAGCATGAAGACATGCTGTATACATCTCACTGTTGGAAATGTAACATTGTCAAGATGGCCTTTAAATATTACAGTATTAGAAAATGGTGTATGCCACCGTCTCCACAATATCGTCTGCACTTTTTCAAATCTGTCGTCATTTGCTTATTCTAACAAAATCTATAATAATTGTGACCTTGCTGAAGCAATTTGTCGCTGATGAAAAGCTGGAATGATGTTCATTCATGCCTTACTTCAACTCTCAAGATGCAATTTCCCCTGTGGGACAACTAGAATGCATTTTGATGGAGTGTTAACACCCTTGGTCGCAAATTTAATGAAGTCTGTTCAGCCTTGATTTGCAGTGGTACAGCAGGAGAGAGCGCTTTCAGAGCTAGGCTTGTAATCACAAGTGTATGACAAACACTGGAGACATGCAGTGACTGCTCATAACAAAACAAATGGATCAGGAAATGGCAGTTTTACCATTTCTTTTGGTAAAATGACATATTTCCACTACTGTAGAGATCATATACATTTACAGTCTTTAATAGACACTTTTATCCAAAGCGCCATCTACAGGGGACAGTCTCCCTGGGGTAACATGGGGTTAAAGGACACTTTTATCCAAAGCAGCTTACAGTTTGAGGAAACACAAGTTTCAGGACAGTGTGAGAACCAGTGGAGAGTTCTAAGTGCTAAATATTTAATTAGAGTAGTGCAAGAAAATATAATCTTGCAATACACTATTTAGTTTGACTTTCTTACTAGGTCCTCTTTTAATCTAACTTTTTGCATCTAGGTTTTGCGTTAATATTCCCATTAGATACAGTTACGGTAGCATAATTATATTCTGTTTCTTTAAATTTATTATAACACAAAGCAGAGCATAGCAAAAGCATAGAAAAACCTTCTCATATCTTATATGATAAAAGCACTTTAACCTAAATTGTATGATTTAACAGTGTAAATAATAAGAAATTTAAAAATGTAGTTTTCATGGGTTTCAAATGGCCAAAAGTAGCCACTAACAAGTCAAGTGTTACAATTGGATATATGGAGTATATTACAGATGAAAAGATCTGAAAAAACTCCAGACCCTTAGGAAATATTCCATAAGCATTAACACAGCTAAAAAAAACAAAGAGGCACGCACACACACACACACACACATATAAGTGCTGGGCCGTTAAGGCAAGACTCTTATTTATTCACAAAGTTGGGTTGGGAGCTGGGTCTATACTAAGATATGACGACTTTCACCTTGGGGGTGGGGGCATTTTAATCTAGATTAATCTAGATTTATCTCAAGATTACAATGAGATTAATCTAGATTAAAAAAAAAATCTATGCCCACCTCTAAAATATATATATATAAATTAATCTGGGCAATTTTTGCCTTAATTTTTCATGACATAGATTCAACAAGTTGCTGGAAACATTCCTCTGAGATGTTGGTCCATTAAATATTAATATAATATTTTTACATCCAGACACAACTCGTTTTGTTTGGTCATTCACTGCTCATCCAACAGGAAAAACGAAATGGAGAACTTCGAAGCAACAACTGATAAATAGTAACATACATTCTACATAGATCAAATGGAGGGTTCCTACAGTGAGAGTAAATGAAAACTGAAGACAACTGTGAAGTGTTAAATGTGAAGAACACTCAGTGGAAGAGGACTAAGCAGAAAGGGTTCTATTAAGGCAGATGTAGGGCTCATATGGGGGGAAATGGTCTGTTAAAAATGATGTTTCTCCCTCAGGGGAAACGAAACTGAACCCAATGCACATCAGTAATAAAGAAGGACAAAACCCCTTGGGACAACACACGGGTTAGTGTAATATCACACAGTGTAATTTTCAGTAACATGCTGTTATTTTATTGAAAAATCTTTCCATACAAATGTGGGCCATAACTAACAAACATAATCTCACCTCAAAGGTAAAGCACATAATTATTAATCACATTTACTGTATTTTCATATCCATCAAGAGAATGTTAAGACGACACAAACACTGCATGTCTCTTTACTGCACAGTCTGGATTAAGGTTTTAAGTGGTAGGAGTTTGATGCTACACATATTGCATAATTTTCAGCTTCTGGTCTATTATGACGTGTGCAGCAGGTTTCAGTGATCACTGTAAACAGCAGAGGAGACACCTACTCTGCTTTCAAGTCCTTCTTTTATCATCATTAAGAAAACCAGACCATCTCCAAAACACCAGGCCTTCAGGAATGTTGCTTAAATCACCTAAACTTAGTCTAAACTGGCATAAAAATGGAAAAACGTTTTAAATAAATTGTGGAAAAACATTTGAAATAAATTGTAGTAATGAAATTAAAGTAAGATGATAAAGACCCCCACCATTCTGGTGAGATTTAATTACTAGAGTAGAGTTAACCAAATATACTGAAAATATTTATACAGCATATTTGACATTTTCATAAATATACTGTATCAAAGTATCTTCCTCCTTGCAGCTTATATGATTAGCCTCATATGTTCTTTGACAGGGTTTATAGGATTTTATGGTTAACTTCTACAGAATATTTCTTGCTCCTAGCAGGCCTCTTCCAAAAATACAAACGTTAGCACCAATTTTGCGTGGACATCTTATATGAGACCCTTTTCATCAACTGACATCTTGAGAAGAGGGCAAAGGTTAACAGAACAATGGATGAAGTAAATAAACCATTGGTCTTATGCAGACAAACATGTAAAGAGAGCCCCCCAGTGGCTGTAACCACTGCACCATGGATTTAAACGAAATGGAGAACATAAGAAGAATAAATGTAAAAAAAAACAACAAAAAACTCAAAATTGGTCCCGGTCATGACCACTTTGTAATTTGGCCACTATGACATCAAAACGACAAGAAATCATGGGGTCAGTTTCTCACTTTCTTCTCAGTTTCCTCAGATTTGAATCCATCACAGTGTTCAGAGCATTATCTTCAGCTTGCCTGCGCCCCAATCACCCGCAAAATCTCCCTCTGAATTCGGGGCTCCTGCGTGTTAATGTTGGCATCTCCCACCTGACCATCCTCATACCTGTATATCAGACATGGCAGTCAGTATGATTAAAACTTATGAATGTGTAAACAATTAGTTCATTTGTCTATAGAGAATATTAAAATGTGACTTACACAAAAAAGAACCGTGTGCAGACATGATCAGGCACAGGGCACACCCATATGTTCCCATGTTTCTGGAGGTCTTTGGATGTTATTACTGCATAAATAAATATCAAACAGGTAAATATAAAATACTAGTTTGGTTCAAAGACAAAATAGTAGCCCTTGCTTTTGCTTTCTTACCCTCACAAAGGGCCACACAGTTTAGATTCCGACTCTGGAGAAACCTCGATGGCACTGGGCGACTCTGCACAAAAGTGAAAATAAATTAAATGTAAGAGGTATAGCTGTAAAATAACATGTTCATCAGTCCACTATCAACCGTGGGTGAACTCGACTGCAGCTAGGCACTAAAAACTCAATCGATAAGTGTAATTACAGGTTATAACAAGGAAAACACTGTATGGTGGTATAACATCTGCACAAATAATCATACCTGTGAGATGGTGTTGACTCTGTTATGGTGCTGTACTAGCTCCTCTTTTGTGGGCATGTGGTGCTGTCCTTTCCCCATCCCTAAACAAAAACAATCACACCCAGACTTAGAGCTGCCCAGGAATGCACTATACATATACAATGCACAATCCAAAATGAAATACTTGCTATAAACCATGCAGCACATTATTATTTGTATATATACAGTTCAACCAAAAATGCCATCAACTCAAGATCAAGAGGTCTAGCATGAGGATATGGCCTTCTTTGGCTCGTTTTCTAGACCGTAGCGGACATTTAAGGGCTTAATTTGTTGACTGACTGCTGTGCCTGTAAAGATTTTGCCATGAAAACACAGAAATGTTAGCGGTTGCAAACCTCACTCTGTACAGTAGAGCCCATGCAAAATAAATCTCAGATTTCACCACAGCTGAAACAGGCTCAGTCTTAACTAAAAATACACTCCAGTTTGTTTTATAGGGGGCAATTTTTATGCCTCCTGAGAATTTGTTTTAGTTAAAAATAAGAGCACACCTTATTACAGTGCTTCCTGCACTCTTGCCCACATGCCTGCACATCTTAACGTTATTTGCTTTAAAACCCACTACAATTCAGTAAGGGCACCTGATTAGATGGATCAGGTGTGTTGGGTGCAGTTAAAACACTAAAATATACAGTGCAGGGGGTCTCTGGGACCAGGGTTGGGAAAACAGCTTTAGTGAACATTATTATAAACTAGGGATGCACCGATCACTCACAGGTATTACCGATTTCAAACCGATCTTGCACATGCGCTTTACTTGCAGCACAGACATGCGCGCATTCAGGCTGCGTTCACGTGTACTCTAAACGGAGGCGTTTCTCCGTGAGCCATTCAAATCTGCTCAACAGCGATTGGTTGCCGCTGCTGCGCTCCCGGCGTGGAAGACACGCCTACTGCCAAGCA
>JBBPCW010000127.1:9825608-9851304 GCA_037974425.1 Phenacogrammus interruptus
ACACACACACACACACACACACACACACACACACACACACACACACACACACACACACACACACACGCACGCAAACAACGATGCACATATAATGAGGAGTAGTATTTTAGTTAAATGCAGTACTCTCTAGCTGTGACACACAGGTCTTTGATGCTGGAATAGTTAAACCATGAATATTCAATATTCCACTCCCCTACATTTCCATTTCCCATTTAGTCATCTGAGTGGAAACGTGGGGACTTGAGGTAGTGTAAAGGTAATCATAGTATGAATACTTCAACGACACTATGCTTTTCAAATGCAAAATGCAGAAGAGTCTTAAATAAATAAAGCAAAATTGACTGTGTTCTCTCAATGACATACACCTTTCTTACAACACCTGGAGCAAAAACTAGATAAACAAGCAAACAAACAAGTACACAAATAAACACATCCATGAACATAAAAACAATTTAACAGAAATAAAACTTTATAACATGAATGAATTATCTCTGGTTGAGGTTCCTTAAAGCCTTGTAGGCTGAGAATCATCTGCACCATTAGAACATGTTCAGATGACACTGGGTTCACAAGGTTTTTGGAAAGCTCAGCATTTGCATGGGAATACTCATTATGAACTTGTACATAGTTAGTCAAAAGGAAGGACACTTAGAAAAACACAACCCTTCACTCAATACTGTAGCAATTAGACTTGCCAGGTCATTGCAAAGTCTAGGCAAACTGTTAAAGACTATGGCTACAAAGGCTTTCTATCCACTTCCTGTGAGATATTTTGGGGTCAAAATGATACTTTCTTTATAAATAGCAATGGAATACACCTTTCACTTAACTAAACCAAAACCAAACATCGGATAACCAAACGGTAAACTATTTTACAAAATGTGCAAGTAATTCAAATTTTTTTAAAAAAGGAAAAGAAAAATAATTTTACAACAGAAATTTACAATTGCAGTTCAGAAAACACAAGCTTTGGCATACCAAATGGGCTCATATCTCTGTGTCCTATTAGTACGTAATCATCTTTATGGACCAATATCATTTGTTTGCTAGGAAGAAAGCTGCAATGTACAAACCTCTGTGCATGTACAAAATCAAGCATACAGTTTTATTGCTTAGGTACCGCACAAGTACACATAGAAAGCACATACAAAATGATTGCCATACATTCTTTATCTTATCTCTTTTGTAGTGGAAGTGAGGGGATCGTTCCCTGGTCTTTCAGGCTCTAAGGCAGTTTAGTTAAAAAAAGGAAAGGCCATAGATACTGAGCAGTGCGCCTTGGTCAACAAGGAGGTATGGTTGGGGCAAGGTCTAGTGGAATAATCAGTCTGTGTCTGATAATTAAGATGATCAGGATTAGGTGTAGGTTGGTGTAATTGTGTGCATGTGGATGTGTGTGTGTGTGTGTGTGTGTGTGCAACCTGATAAGTGAGATCTGTAATAAATGTTCTTTTACAATAGATGACTTGATGAATTGCACGGAGTGTATTTGCATCTTTCCCCAGTATATTTCCCTCCAATGATAGGGGCGTTGTTTATTTATTTATTTTCTAAATTGGTCTAGTAACACCCATCATTCTGTTATTCCTGTGATGACTTCATTTTTTGGAAACTGCTATTTGTTGCATATCCCTACAGAATCTCACTGCCAGACATTAGTATTGCAAAAATTGCTAAAAGAACTTGGAAGACACAGTCAGTTTTTATGCTTCAACTTAGTCACTATCGTACACTCATTCAATCATCAGTCAACTATCTATTCCTTGATTTGGCATCATGAGTTGAAAAGTAGTCATTGCATGGTTATAAATGCAGGTAGACAAAGATCCTCTTCTCAGCCATAAAAGTTATTTGTCATTGACAGGTTTTACTGGATGATAAAAAAATGCAGTCTGTACAATAGACAAGGGTACAATCCGGTTTCATAAGTTTGATGGGAGTTTGGGGTGTAAGCTTGGCGTCCCTGGACTGGATCTGTCCCTAGACCCAGGGGCTGAGGACCCAGTAGAAGAGCCAGTCTGTACTAGGGACACTTTAGAAGTTTGTCTTGATAGGGCCACATGGCCTGGTATTGAACTGTATGGTTTAGTCACTGGAGTGGGTGAGGGGGTCTTGGGGAGACCTGATGATGAAACCAGGTAAGACTGATCTGGGACATGGGAGACCTGTCTTACCAGCTTAGGCCTTTCAAGAGGTTGTGGAGAAGGAATTGATATGGAGATGGTGCTGACATCCTGAGAGGGAAGATCAACTAGGGACCCGCCTCTCTCTCGTGTTTGAGAGGGTGGTGGACAGAGAGTCTGAGGGCACAGGAGAGAACTTTGTGATCCAGAAGAACTGGAGGGGTTACTATGAAGGGGTGTCCTCTTCTTCTGCACCAAGGGACTCTGGGATATAGGGCTCCACGCAGGTGGGGTACTACATGGGGAGGCATTTCCAGACCCATACTGGGCAAGTGAAGCCAAGGCCGATGGTTCACGGGACAGCTGTGGGAGATGATCAGGCTGGAAACTGCTCGGAGGGTCCTGAGTCTGGGGTTTTGGGGAAGACTGCTCTAAAAGATTATTCGAGCGAAGTGGTGATCCTATAGATGGTGATGAAGTTGTTGTCCTGACTGGCTTGCTAAACTCCTGACTGCATTTGGCTCGAAGAGGTTTGGGCTGAGTGGACTGCAGCTGGGTCAAAATAGGACTAATGGAGTGGGCTATGAGAGGGGTGAGAGTAGAAGCTGGGGGAACTACAAAATGAGCCGCCTCTCCACCTATTGCCCCCTGCTGGAAGAAGCCAGGCAGTGGAGCAGTGATGTTGGGGAAGGAAACTGGTGAAAACTGAGGTTGAGGATGGAGCTGAGCCACACTGGCATCTCTAGAAACAGAGGGGGTGAGAGGACTGTGGTGCATGATGGAGGCTTCAGTGATGCTGGACGTGGTGGTGGTGACTGTGGTTGTGGTAGAAGACAGCAGAGAACTGGAAGCAGAAGGTGGGGGAGGTGGAGAGGCTGTTGCAGAACTTTTGGCTCTGAGAGAATCTAGAATAGGGGTTTCCACAGCAGAGCCAAGATGAGAACTAGCTCCAGAGGAGGAGCCACCCATTGCACCTGAAGCCATAGTTGGCATAGGGAACCTTTTAAAATGGCCTGGTGGGTCTTTGAGTGAACCTAGCAAGGGCACTGGAGGTCGGAAGAGTGTGTGGGGCAGATGTGGATGGCGAGTAAGGGCAATGGCCACAGAGGTTGTGGCAGCAGCAGCTTGGAGAGGAGCCTGGATTAGAGGAGCCCAGATGACTGGAGTGTGTGAGGATGGAGTGTGGGCTATGTGGGGAGCTGGGGGAGGAGTCTGCATTAGGTGGGCACAATGAGCCATGTCCCTGTCATGCTGCACAATCTGCTGGATTATCTCGTTCTCCTGGTAGTTCAGCACACCTGAGTTGAGATCCCGCTGCACTTTGTGTTGAAGAACTGAGTTTCTTTTTCCTATGATGATAAACAGCAAACATTATCTTGATTAGCATTATGAAACTGAGCATTACCCTGCATTACCTTATCCACTAAAAATGCACGAATGTGTTCAAATAACGGTAACTAATGTAATCACATGATATGTTCCTGTATAGGTACAGTAATTTGGGACATGTTTTATACAAATACATTACATGTCAAACAGTATCCAGACATATCTTCTGCATATACATACACAGCTTGTGTAATCTCCATAGAAAAACGCCATGTAAAATGCTAAGCATCTACCAGACGGTCATAAAGCCATGGGCTATGGGGTAATGGGACTGTGTTCTCTGGATTGATGGAGTTCTTTCCAGTACCATTGGGTTGAGTTGGAGTGGCGTTTGAGCTCCAGAACCAACCATCGAACACAAGTCTCTAACCTCACCAATGCTCTTATAGTTGAATGCAATCAAACACCTACAGCAATAGGCCCACTATCCACAGATGCTGAAGCTATTACATCCTTCTGATAACTTATCTTCTGATTCTCCATACTTATTCTACTTTTTAGTTACTGTCATTTGTATGCATTTTTAATGCATCGAAACATAATAATTCGATTCAATCATTTGTGTTAGATTCTGAAAAGCTTGATAAAAATGTGACATTCCCATTTGACCTCTACAAACATTCCAGCTAATTTTGAGATTATTTCTAACATAACCTGAATTATATAGTAAACAGAATTGACAACAAATTTGCAATAACATTAATGAAAACACTGTCATTGTAAATTGCATATTCAATTTGTTGTAAAATTATAGGCATTTTTTGCTACTAGTGCTACTGAGAAAATATGGTATTCATGTCGTTTCTAACTGTTTATTCCTATGGTCTTCTAAAATGGAATGATGTAAGTGTCTAGTGGAGTAGAGTTAGACATTTCAAAGTGTGTTAATATTACTGCAACTAAACATATTGCTGCTCCTCCTCAGCCTTTATGTTTTCAGCAAGAAAACAATTACTTGAGATTTCACTTGGCAGCTTCGGGAACATAACAAAGATATTAAAACACAGAAGCACAAATATTTTTGCTCATGTTCTTCAGTGAACTGACTTGACGTTCACTATCTATTACAGGAAAAAATCTTTCACACTGATCAGAGTATGGCACTGCACTTGAGGCAGTGATTAGCACTCCTTAGTGTTTTGAAGGTACGTTCTGCTAAGCCCCCCATTCTTGGTGAAAACAAAGGCATTCTAATCTTTGATAACTGTTTCTATGACCAGCATCTCTCACCAATGCGGTCGAGACGATCGAGAGCTACTGTCTCGAAAGCGCGCCGCATCATTGGATACTCTTCCAGCACTTCATTAAAGTGGTCCACAGACAGGGAGTACAAACGGCAGTAGGTCTCCGCCCTCACACTGGCTGTTCTCCTGCCCCGGGTCAGCAAACAGATCTCTGCACAGGATATTAAATATGAGAACATCAGCAAGATCACGTGACATGAGGACACACAATAATAACTCAATGTTTGACTCAATGAGTATCACACAGTGAGTAAGAAAAACAACTGTATCCAGAGGCCAAACAGCAAAGTCATGGAAATGTTTTTTTCCCTGCTTTTGGTAAATCCATAATCAGAGCACTAAAATGCCATTTTCAAAGCTTAGAGTTACTAAATCATCATCCGTTAAGGCAGGTTAGAGAAGAAATCACAGTGTAAAAAAAAAGAACAGAGTAAAATTAAGGAGGATTTCTAAAATGTGGCGTGGGAGGGAGTGCAGAGGGAAGCCTCAGCTGCACAGTACCCATCAGCTCCAGCACTGTAATTGGGGTCCTCAGTTAACCTTTGTTTCTAAAGGGTGCAGCGGGTGACTTCTTCACCATCTGTGGTGCTCGTCCAAAAAATAAAAGCCTGCAGCCATGAGACTGCAGCGCACGCATGTATGGTACAAAATTAGCCGCACCTCACAAATGAAAACCTTGGTGTGATTGAACCCTGCAGGTCCCTGATTGATGTTGCTGATTGGTACAAGCTGTACGTTTATGAATAAAACTACAGTAGGGCAGTAAATAAGGTGCCTGTAGGCCTTTAGGGCCCTGGAGCAAGATGGAGTGCGGATGTTTGGATAAGATAGAACAGCAGACATGGCCGAAGGGATTACTCTCTCTCTCTCCATCCGTCATGGCCAGAGTCATAAACAACAAGCAACCAAGAGCCACTCCACTAGAGCACACACACCCACTATCACACACGGAGGGTGGGGAGGGAGTCAGGGGCAAGAGAGAGAGAGAGAGAGAGACAGAGAGATGAGAAACACACAGCGAGAGACAAAGGAAAGGAGAGAAAAAGAAGGCAGAAAGGAAGGGGAAGCAAGGCAAGCAAGAGAGAGGAGATATAGGGAGAAAGGGAAGGAACAGAAAAGAGCAAGGTAAGAGAGGGGGAGGAGAGGTGGAAAGAAAAAGATAGAGAGAAAAGTGAAGAGAGGAGAGAAAGACTGAGCCAAAATTCTCTGTCACACACACATGCGCGCGCACACACACACACACACACACACGCACACACAGGGTTTATGGGGAGAGAGATTATGAGCGGCTTGTTGAACATGTAATGACCTCAAATGAGTCCGGGCAGAAGGAAGGTTTTTTTGCAAAAAAATGACTTTTTTCTTGAATAAATCTGCAGCTTGCTGATAACAGGGTCTACTTAGCTGGGATCCTGAAACCACAGAAGAGACGGTGACAGAGCTTCACACAGCATAGAATGCTAAAAATGAGTCTGTGTTACATTTCCAGAGCAGGTGGGCTAGGATTTGCCAGGAGATATTTTATGAACATCGCCCTTTTGAAATGGAGCAAGTTTATCTATCCGCTACCTTCACCATCTGCGAGGCCTCAGTAGTGTCACATTTACTGCCAAGCATGGCTACTTTAAAATCCATTCAACAGCTGACATTCAAAAAAACTGATGCTTTTCCAAATGTTTGCTAAAACCTCTGCAGACATTTTAGCAGAGTTTAAAATAATCATGAGCTTGAGCTCTAATGAAAACCTGCAATGGACAGCCTGATAACAGACCCCCACATCAGATACCCATTATCAGCCATTCATTATTTTTTCTTTTCTTTCTTTATCTATTGTCTGGAATATAAGGCACTACACTGTCCCACTGAGCCATCGTTGCGAGTTCCACTGATTGACAGTGGAGGAAAATTAATTTCATGAATGGGTAACTGATGTTGGGTGAGGAATTTCCCTGGGCTCCTGAAATGCGCTCGTTTGCTGCCTCTGTTCCCCTCGAGAACTAGCTGATAACACTGCTGGAACACTGCAGTGCTGGCCTGCGCAGTTAAGCTCATTACAAACACTGCAGTTAAAAAACAACCAAGCTCATTTAAAGAGCACCTCTACTCACAATCATATACATAATACATAATACGTTGAATCCTGCAGTATTTGACTGGAATGCATCACTAACTAAACCTGCGGTTCAGACTTTGCTTTGTGACTAGTTGGGGCTTGATGTGCTTGATGCTAATACCCAGGTGTAAGTAAAATGGAGCATGTTGCCACAATGAACTGAAAAAATGACACATGACTTCATCCACTTGAGATGTAGTGGGTTTAAATTGCAGTAGACAGCAAGTTCTTGAACATGACAATCAATGAGTCATTATGTTTTCAGTTCTACTCCTGCTGGGAACTGTGAACTTGTTGGCTTGTTTTTGCTGTTTGTTCTGCAGTTCTGTAAACATGCATGTTCCTGTGTCCATTATGCTCATAATGATGAATTCTGTGGCCCATCCTGTGATGACCATAATATACACATTATACACTAGCGGGGGCGGGGGGGATGGGGGGGGGGTGTTATTGTGCGTGACATCATGACTGTGTATCGGTTGTGGGCACCTGCGATGCTGTTCATGTTCTAATTCTTTTATATTACATTTTGTATAAAATTCAACTCCAAACCACTATTTGTGTTAACAAGTAAACTGTTTGATCAGTGATTTTATTTATCTCTAGTATTTCTATGCTTAATATTAAACTTAAACTATTATACTTTATATTATATTTTGTGTTGTTCTTGTCTTTGTGTCTCTGTATGACTGTGCAGTCTTTGCATTAGCAATTTCCTCCAGGATCAATACCATTTTCTGACTCTGATTTTGCAAAGTAAAGAAAAACAATGGAGCCCTAAAGTTTGTTTGAAATTGTACATTTGTGATGACAGTGATTCCAACCTTATTGAAACTGACAGCTACTTCACAAGTACTGCGCCATATGAAGGGCTTCCAGTTTGATACACTCAAACAGAGTTTACCTAAACTAATCAAAACTTGATTATATATTATATAATGTTTATAATGTTTATATACATGTTTTAAATGTTTTTTTTTTTTAGATATTGTCATTTTCAAATCTGTATGAATGCGAATGTGACTAAAGAAAAATAGCAACAGGATAAAATAAAATGTTAGACGTTGCTCACTGGTGATTTTTAGAAAAGGGCCACAGGCTACTCTGGTGGTCCTTGGGGCACCACATTGGCGACCCCTGTTCTAGAGATTTAAGTAAACCACTGGAAGCCTTAAAGCCACAAACTAATGCATCTTATTCATGGGTTATAGGCTGATAGATTTTGCCCCAATCACTTAATCTGTGAGGCCTGGATCAAGTACTTCTGTAATATAACTTTCTACTTACCTCCAAAGTAAGATCCGTCCGAAATCTTTGTCTCTTTGCTGCCCTTGGTCAGAACTGTTAGCACCCCATGCTGGATGAAATACATCTTCTTGCCCACTGTGCCTTCTCGAATGATGTAGTCTCCTGGCTGGAAGACCTCAAACCGTAACTTGGTTAACATGGAGGTCACAAAGTTAGGATCTGCGTTGGCAAACAGGGGCATGGTGGCCACCAACTTTCGACAGTTGAAACTGATGATCTCCTTCAAGAGGAAAGCAGGACAGGAAGAAACAGCAAAGAAGAAATATAATGTAAGCAGACTCTTCGATTAAGATGATTATTTAGGATATTATCTCGTAGTGAGGACGCAGACGTGCAGTTTATGACATGTGAAATACAAGCTGTTGTAGCTTTACCTCTCTGAGTGGTTCATTTAGCTCTCCGAGAATGCTCTCCTCATCAAACATCTTGCCCTGGTAACGGTGCTCGTAGTAGTCATGGATCCTTTGGCGCATGTCTGCAGGAAGCTTGTGGAAGGACATGTACTGCTCCACCTGTTTGTACTGCAGGCCAAAGAAAACAGTAGTGAATAAAAGAGCAAAATAGGCTAAACAAAACCTTTAGATGCACAGAAGGTGCAAGTTCCAGTGCTCCACTGTTTACTACTGTGTTAATACTGATTAATATTTTAATAGCAAACAACAGATTGAGGAGTGTGGGTGGCGAGGGTGTTTATGTGACTTCCCATATTGCTTCTTGACAGTGTTTTCACTTCACTGATCATCTCTCTATTTTTCTCCATCCCTTTCTCCTCCCCCCCCCCCCCCCCTTTCTGCCTGTTTGCCTTCAAGGAAGGGCATATAGCATTGATAGTGTTTGTTTTACCCACTTTCCCTTCTTGCTGTCTCTTTTGTTATTTTATTCATGTCCCTGAGCAAGACAGAGCCCTGAAACGTTCAGCCCTCCTCCGCAACTCCTCCTCCTCACTCTGCCTTTCTCTGCTCGCTGCTTTCTCTTCCTCTCTCTATCGTACAAACTTCCCACACAGAACAAACACTTTTTATCCCTATTTTCACTTTCCTGCCCCTTGTCTCTCTTAGAGCACTTTCATACGCTTTCTCCAAAGTAAACCCTTCCCCTCCCCCCATCCTCTCTCCTTCATGAACTCTTGTGCTGTCTGTTGACTGCAGCCTGTCTCCTGCGCCCTTAACCACATGCTAATGCCCCTTCCATGTCAGCTGCGACCGTTTTAGCCGTGCTGTATGAAGCCCCGCCGCCTGCCAACATGTACCGCCGCTGACTCTCCGAGTGAGCCCGCTATTATCATACTCAAGGACAGGAGACAAAGCCAGCAGGGATGACTCCAGACAACAGGAAATAATGTCAAACAATACTGTGGGACTCCACACTGGAGAGCGAGGAGGGAGCAAAGGCACATAGAAAACTGTCAGGATAAAGTAGGCTAAGCATGAGTCATGGTGTCAAAAAAGAGAAAGAGAGAGAGAGAAATAAAACCCTGAGTGTCATTGGAATTTGTCCTTTTCAGGAAATGAATAATGCTGTTGTCAGCAGGTTGCTGGTAATCGCATTGCCATCAAGGAAGGATATCCAATCAAAGTGTGAAAAGACCGGCTACAGCAGGTAATGAAATAAACGGCTAACTTCACTAAGCATTAGGCCCCTGTCAAAGCATTGTGAACCCCTGCAGCTCCCTCTGTTTCTCCCTCTGTCTCTCAGTTTCCCTTGAGCTTTATGTGCTAGGGAGACTGAGTTCTGCATTCTGAGCCTGGGATCAAAGTCGCTGGTGTCAAGGCTCTGTCTTAGTACATGAACAAGAACATCCTTCCCCTTCTGCATTAAATGAAATTGAAAGAATGATATATTTCATACGATATTACGATGTGATACTTTGCTAAGCGCACCTCGAGGACAGCTGAAGAGCTGAAGAATTTGCAACGAAAACCGCCGCAGCTCCATCAATAAAACCATCCTGTATCAACAATGCATGTTTCCATAGCAACTGCAGCAAGGCTGAATTGACTCGAGTCTTTTGACACAGCAGAGGTCAAAACTCTTGTGTCTCCTCCTCATTAACAATGGCAACAGTTCAATTAACACTCAAAATGCACTGGACATGGAAGACCAAATAGTGCACCAATATCACCCCGAAGGTCATTAACCACTACGATAAAACAAATGTAACAGTATGAGCCAATGTAACTTTGCAATTTTAGCTGTTTGCTATACATACTTATAAACAATTTTACATGCAGGCAATTAGACAGTTTTTCACGATAAGCATTAAAAACGCTAGGGTATAATGATACACACATTTGCTGATATAATGGCTTGGCACCTCAATATGATTAAACAGCTGATTTTATAATTTGAACATAATAACACCATTATCCGTTCCGGCTCTCTCACTAACCTTCTCCTGGTATTGCCTTCGTGAGGAGTCCAGTGATTGAATGAGGGCGGTGGCGTGACCCACAAACATGGCATAGCAGGTGGCACCTACGATCATGCTGAGGATGGTAAGCCAAACGTCCGTCATGCCCACGGGTGGGTACATGCCATAGCCAATACACAGCATGTGGCTCATAGCCTTAAACAGAGCATAGGAGTACTGCTGACCCCATGTATCATTCTGCAGAGGAGGAAAGAGAAAGAGGGAGAGTTAAAAGATAATGCGGGGGAGTAAAAGAGTGTGAGAGGTGGAATAGAGAAATATGCAGAAGAAAGAACACAGAGGGAAAGAACATTATTATATGCACACCATTTTGAATATGAAAGACAACAGAAATATACAAAGAGAAATTGATAAAGTGGAGAAAGAAAGAAAGAAAGAATGGTGGTGAAGCTTAAAAAAGAAAATGAAAGAACATTGATGAAGCATGAGAAAGGTACAAAGTACAAAGAATGAATGGTGATTAAGCAGATAGACAGTTTGACAGAGGGCAACACAGAGAGAGTGTGTGTGTGTGTGTGTGTGAGAGAGAGAGAGAGAGAGAGAGAGAGAGAGAGAGAAAGAGAGAGAGAGAGAGAGATTGAAAGACTTCTTAGCTGATAGGTCTGCAGATGAAGGGTAAGGTAAGGGCATAAAGAGAGTGAAATATCATGTCTTCACTGACAGCAGAGGGAGGCATTACATGTGCTTCAAGTGCATTGGGACATCACTTTGATAAAGATGATATCCAAGAGGAAAGGGAGAGGAAGTAAAACAGGTGAAAATTTAGGATTTTCTGTGTGTTGGACAATGTCTTCAGCAAATGTGGGAGTTGGGGGCAACTTCTGCTTCAAGCATTTTTCTTGGACATTGTGTGGATATTTCATTCAGAAATGGACCAGTAGAAATATCAGAAAGGAAATGAGTTTCTTGAACTGTCATTTTTTTTCTCTGAATTTAAGACATATGAGGCTGATCATGCAAACCCATTCCCAAAAAAGCTGGGACAGAGGAAACAAAATCTAGAAAAACACCTGATTGAACATCCCACAAAAAAGTCAGTACAATGCCAGGATTTATAAAAGAGCTTCCCAGAAAGGCAGTGGTGAGACAGAAAGACAAAGATGAGAAGGGGCTCACCACTCTCTAAAAGGGTGCATGGAAAGTAAGGGCAATTTAAGAATAATATTCCACATAATAACATTTCAATGAATTTGAGGATTTCATAATCTATAGTACATATCTTAAAAGCATTCTAAGCCTCTGGGCTACAGAGGAGAGAGATGACCAGACTTGGATGAGTTCAGTGTAGAAGTACTTGACTGGCACGCAGAGAGCCCTGACTTCAACCCCATCCATCTTTAGGATGAACTGGAACGGAGATTGTGAGCCAGACCTTGTCATCCAACATCAGTGTCTGACCTCGTAAATGCTCTATAGAATGAATGGACACCGTTACGGCTTTAATCCGATGCTTTTATCCAAAAAAGGCCTATTAAAGTTCCTGTTGGTGTAATAGTCAAGCATCCCAATACTTTTGTCCATATTGTGTAGCTCTGTAATATAGGAGCTCAGGTTCTAGACTAACCTGCTTTCCAGACCTGTCACCCACTGAAAACATTTTTCACATTAAAACCCAAAAATATAACAAAGAAGACCCTGTTGAGCAGTTAAAATCCTAAATCAGGCAAGAATGAGACAATATTTCACTTTCAAAACTCCAGCAATTGGTCTTATTAGTTCCCACATATTTACAGAGTGGTGTTAAGGTGATGCAACATAGTGGTAAACATTCCACTCTTCTAGCTTTTTAAAAATGAATTGCTGGCATGAATTTCAAAATGAGCAAATATTCTCAAAAAAAACATTTCAGCATTTGACATGTTGTCTGTGCACTACTTTTGACTAAATGTGGGTTTATATGACTTTTTAAAAAAAATGATTTTAAACAGCATCCCATTTTTTTGTTGTATATGCATATTTGAAATAAATTAAACACGTACTGAATAAACAAAACATCTGAAGATTCATTTGAGATGTTTAGCCAAATTTAAGGTTCTTTTTCTTCTTCCCAGAAGTTTTAGTCGTCATGTGTTTGATGGTTATTATTCCCTTCATGACCAACAAGACATTGAACCAGGGCACAGAAAGTATTGCGAAGCTTCTTAGCTTGAAGTGAAACTGTCTCTTAAGATGATCCTTGGTTTCTACTTACCACCATTTTGTTTTTAGAAACCCAGCAGTCGGAGGGGAAGTCCTGCAGCATAGGCACGAGGAACTGCAGGCAACCGTCCCAGTGGCACAGCAGCAGCATCATGCCAATCAGGTTTACTATACGCACCATAGCGCTGGCCAGGTCATAGGTCATGTGGAAAATCTAAAGGAACGGAAGAATGGGGATAGAGATTGCGATTGTGATGGCAGAGCTGCAGTATGCTGCGGGTCACATTTAAGGCTTAATCCAAGCTCAGTTCTGGGCCATGCCGCTCTTAAGCAGGTTTAGGCTAGGGAAATACTTGTGGATGTGACGTGTTACATAATGTACCGTATAGCTTTTCTGCTAATGTTACTAATGGTCTGTTGGAGATCAGTGACACAGGAAAAAAGATCGCCTAGATACATGACGTTTAACGCAATCCACACAGACAGTGATGTATAACCCCACCCCCCTCTCTCTCTCGCATAGATTTCCTTTACTTCATGAGCTGATAGGGTTGATTGATCTGGACAATTAAAATGTCAAAGTGTACATGTTTAACAACAGTGAGAAGCTTGGATGGGGGCTGGGACAGCGAGGGTTGGTTTTGTAAAGCTTTTTTCACCTCTGTTAAGAAACTAGCATAATCTTTTTAGAAAGCCTAAGTTACACTTAAGAGGAGCTACTTTATTTTATAAAGGTCAATATAGCACTAATATAGCACTAATATAGCACTAATGACAGCAATTGTCACAAAACAGTTTTAAAGATATACAGATCCAGAGCCTAAATCTTCCTTAGGGAATCCATTACAGGACTTTAGTATGGCATTTATATAAAAGCTGCAGGTTCTCTCTTTAACATTTTCCTACATAAGTCTGTCAAACAATTTTAGTTTACACACCCTTTAATAAAACACTAATAAAATGTGCATTCTGCCGTTCAAACAATGATAGACAATGACACTGGTCGCTTAATCACCTGAAATCAAAATATTGCACAAAACTGGTATTTAGTTTTATGATGCTAGTTTTGATTAGGTTCAATAATTAAGAAAAAACATGGACTGAAAGCTCTGCATCTCAATAGCCCTTTGTATTACACAGTGACGGTGGCCAGATGAATCTGCAGTACAACTGAAAGAAAACATTTTATAGTGGCATGCACTTATTTCATTTGTTCAAAGAAATTCCTTAAAGTACGGTTGTACGGACACAAATCAGAATTTTGGTCCCGTCAGTCACTTCTTAGATTTGTGTCTGTTCTAAAATTAAAATCAGTAAACCATCAGTAAACAGAAGTCGTTTTCCAAATATGCCAATTACCTGCATCTAACTGTATTTGCTAAAAGTCAGGAATTTTAATGAATGGTAAGTTTGACCCCATTTCTGCAGCCACATGTCTGTTGCACATGTTCAGCTAAAACTGTTTTATGCAACAGACCGTTAATGAGCAAGAAAACATGACTCAGAAAGGGGAGCCCACTGGATCAGATATGTTTTTCTTTTGTCTTGTTAGCATCATTATTAAAATAAAATGGCTAGTTTGTTCTACTAGTGTTCAAACTCTTGTGGCAGTAGTACCTACCTCCTCCCACTGATGAATGTATCTGATTAGGCGGGACAGCCGCAGCAGTCTAAGCAAACTGAGGATTTTGGTAAAGCGGACTATCCTCAGAGCTCTTGCAGTCTTGTAGAAGTCCGAGTCAATCCGTGTCTCAACAATAAGGAAGATATAATCCACAGGGATGGAGGAGAGGAAGTCCACAGCAAACCAGCTGCGCAGGTATCTCACCTTTATCAACTGAGGGTCCAGAATAATCTCAGTACTGTCCTCTTTCACAATACCAGTCCGGAAGTTCAGGACCAGGTCCACTAGGAAAAAGGTGTCAGAGACCACGTTAAAGACGATCCAGGCTGGAGTGTGCTCGTCCTTGAAGAAGGTGATGCCCACAGGGATGATGATCAGATTTCCCACCATCAAGAGCAGCATTATCAGGTCCCAGTAGAACCTGGACAGGACAAAATAAGGAGACGATTTATGGTAGCAAGTTGAAAACTCAACACAACTGAACTCTCCACTGGGAATGAAACACCACACTGTCAGGCTGAACAGTAACAAAACAGACTAATTAATTCTAAGGAATATATCAACTGAAAATTATAAACCCAGTCATACGCAGATCTCAAAGGAAGAAAGAAAATGTGTGATAAGTCCTCTTTAAAGTGCTTTTGGAATTACTAAAGAGCCCAAAAGGAGAAAGTATGAGACAATAATTATGAATATGACACAGTCATGCTTAAAAATGCTAATCATAAACTGCTCTCTGAAATGCTCCAGGAGGCCAGACAGTGTCTGAAGGCAGCTTGGTCATTTTTTTCCTCTATCATTTGCAGTAAATCCTCTCCTCAGTAACAGCATGTACAGGGCATATGTAAATGAAAGACATTTAAGCCGACCAGGAGACCTCAGGCAAGCCTGCCGTTTCATCATTAAAAGATCTGCTGCTGGGTGAAACATTTACAAGGAAGACAGTGTAATTGCTGTTCCCCAGCATTAATTACCTCACTGGCCTTGACAGGCCTCCAAGATTTTAAGCTCTTTTGGTTTCCTCAGCTCATGACTCATACAAAGTGATAAACATCCTGATACTTTGACATTTCATGTCTCTTTTTCCCGCCCCCTTGTTTAGTGGCCTCTAATGTACTTTTATCATTTAGAAAGTAATCCAGTTGCAGCTCAGGATCAGTGCTGGACTGCCCTCGGGCAAACCCCCCCCAGAACGACAGCCTGGTGGGCCGGTCTCGGCTCAAAATGCCCCGTATGATTTTTTGGTCCCAGTCCAGCCCTGCTCAGGACCAGAGAAAAGATTTTTTTTGGTGAATGGTGTTGAAATTCCTCTTGCTCATTTCTATCTTGGGAGAACACACTGATTTTCTTTTCAGCCGATATGTGTGAATAATAAATTATAGTCCTGTGCTCTGTTGTCATTAAACAGGCTTCAACCACATCCAGGGTTTGATATGTCCCATAGATTAGTATGGATTGCATCGAGAGAAAGCGATGCCCAGCCATTTGAAACAATCTGTTGGGGATTATCAATCCATCCCAATCAAAATTATGAAATCCTATTAGAGATTTATCGGATAAGTGGTTAATAAAAACAAGATGCGAAACCTCATATGTTCTAAATGCCCCTGATATTTTTGTGTGAATTTTTAAAAAAGCTAGTGGAAATAGCAAACGTTCAGAAATATATGGTCCAAGCTGTTTTTACTGCATACGGAATCCAGCTGTAATTATACTGGGACTTGTATTTAACATTAGTGGTCAGCTGGTGGGGGAAATCTGCATATGATGGAAAGCTCTCATGAAATCCACATATGCATCCATCAACACGGCCAGCTGTTTCCATACGATCTTATATACTGTTACTAATGTTCTCTGTGCTCCATTAAATAACACTATACCACGTTCCAAACATTTCTCTCCACTGAAGCTGAGTTCTTTTCAGCATTGCTTGACTTGAGCTCTGGAGGAGATTACCCAAGAACAAACCATCTATACAAAGTGTCAGTAAAGCTGTCAGCTTATTCTCAGTTTTCAGATTATAAAGGATTTGCCATTGACATTTGCCCTCTGGCAGATGCTACAGTGGTCGGAACATCCAGTAGAAAGAGCACAAGTGAAGCTGTAATTGCGCAGAAACAATTTATCCAAATAACTGTACATAACATCGCTTGAGCAAGCATGAGCAAACATTTTGTTTCATGCTAACAGGTGGACAGAAAACATTATAACATAATCCCTTGTTCATTTTGTGGCATTTTGTCAAAGCAGCACTAAATAAGCAATGCTAGTCTGCCCTTAAACTGTAACCTGTGACTGGGCTTGTGCCAACAGAAAAAAAACATCATGTTAATTACCTTTACGGCACAATTATATTAACAAGACATTCCACATGTAAAAGCTTTAGTCATTTTTACTAGCAAGATTGTGGTGGTGGTGATTGTACACTTCCCTGAGGGCTCTTTGTATAACGACACAGTCTTCATTCATTTCTGTAATCCTGCTTTTACTGTGCTGTGACAGTCTTAATGAGCATCATGTGCTGGTTTCCACTAGTCTTTCTTTTTCCCAGACAGCACACAGAGCACGAAAGTGTAACACTGCAACCCTTATCGGGGCTGTGAAAGGGCTCAGACCAATAACTCACTTAAACAGCTGCACAAACATCAAACAAAGCATGGGGTCACAATGTGAAGCACGGTGAGAGCCTGTGAGAACTACTGCACATATCTGAACAAATATAAAACAGAATGCAGTGATAGTCTTTGTCCATCATAATTTTGTAATATGTTGAATATCACGGTATCACATTATTATTATTACATACCAGTACATGTCTACTCACCAGTCTACAGTCATGGCCAAAATTGTTTGCACCCCTGAAAGTATTTCTCACAGAAATGTATTGCATTAACACATGATTTGCTTTACACGTCTTTATTCTCTTTGTGTGTAGTGGAACAAAACAAAAACACAAATAGGATGGACAAAATTATTGGCACCCTTAACTTAATATTTGGTTACACACCTTTTGGAAAAAATAACTGAAATTAGTTGCTTCCTATAAACATCAATAAGCTTCTTACACCTCTCACCCGGATTTTGGACCGCTCTTACTTTGCAAACTGCTCCAGGTCTCTCATATTGGAAGGGCGTCTTTTCCCAACAGCAATTTTAAGATCTCTCCACCGGTGTTCAATGGGATTTAGATCTGGGCTCATTGCTGGCCACTTCAGAACTCTCCAGCGCTTTGCTGCCATCCATCTCTGGGAGCTTTTTGAAGTCTGTTTGGGGCCATTGTCCTGCTGGAAGACCCAAGATCCTAGCTTTCTGACACTGGCCCCTACATTGCGACCCAAAACCCTTTTGTAATCCTCAGATTCCATGATGCCTTGCATACAGTCAAGGCACCCAGTTGCAGAGGCAGCAAAACAACCCCAAAACATCACTGAACCTCCACCATGTTTGACTGTAGGTACTGTGTTCTTTTCTTTGTAGGCCTCATTCCATTTTCGGTAAACAGTACACTGATGTGCTTTACCAAAAAGCTCTATCTTGGTCTCATCTGTCCACAAGACATTTTTGCAGAAGGACTTTGGCTTACTCAAGTTAATTTTGGCAAACTGTAGTCATGATTTTTTTTTATGTCTCTGTGTCAGCAGTGGCGTCCTCCTGGGTCTCATGCCACAGCGTTTGCTTTCATTTAAACGTCGACAGATAGTTTGCTCTGACACTGATGCTCCTTGAGCCTGCAGGACAGCTTGAATTTCGTTGGAACTTGTTTGGGGCTTATCCACCATCCGAACTATCCGGACTATCAGTTTTTCTCTTCTGTCCATGCCCAGGGAGATTAGCTCCAGTGCCATGTGTTGCAAACTTCTTGATAATGTTGCGCACTGTGGACAAAGGCAAATCTAGATCTCTGGAGATGGACTTGTAACCTTAAGATTGTTGATATTTTTCCACAATTTTGGTTCTCAAGTCCTCATACAGTTCTCTTATCCTCTTTCTGTTGACCATGCTTAGTGTGGCACACAGTGCAAAGACTAAGGGAAGTTTTTTTCTTTTTATCTGCTTTCAGGTGTGATGTTTATATTGCCCACACCTGTTACTTGCCCCAGGTGAGTTTAAATGAGCATCACATGCTTGAAACAATCTTATTTATTCACAATTTTGAAAGGGTACCAATAATTTTTTGAGTTTTGTGTGACATTATATATTTTTTTCCCTCCTTTTTTTGTTTTGTCCCAATACACACAAAGAGAATAAAGATGTGTATAGCAAAACATGTGTTAATGCAATACTTTTCTGTGAGAAATGCTTGATTTTCTGGAAAAAATTCAGGGGTGTCAACAATTTTGGCCATGACTGTATATGTCTGTGGGATTATGGGGAAATCAAGGATTTTACAGTTAACATTCATTCAGTTACAATATATTTAGAATAGTTCGCATAACCACATCCAGTCTCCTTTTGGTGAAGTGTGTATGGTTTAATTTGTAGGCAAGGATACACCTTAAAAATATCAACTAAACTACATCATTAATCAGTAAACTGATACTATAAAGAGTAGCCAATTTTCACCTCATGTTTAAGTTGATAAAGTTAAAGCTATAAAATTACAGTTTCTTTGTGCTGAGTACTACAATATGCCATGAGAAAAGAAGCAAGCAAACGTACTACTGTTACAAAACTTTCTAAAAACAGTTAAGAGCTTGTGTTACATATATTACTCTGTACACTACAGTCACTATAACCGGGCTGATCAAATGTATCACAAACAGCACATTTAAATTCTGCTTGTAGGTAACCTGAGGACTTAAGTAGCATGCACCTCATTATGAGGTGGCGGCGTAGTGGGTAGGATACTTGCCTCTAGACCAAGAGGTCATGGGTTCGAATCCTACCTTCGGCACACCACCACTGGGTTCCTGAACAAGACCCTTAACTCAAGTTGCTCTAGGGAGACTGCCCCCTGTAGTTAGGGAATGGAAGTCGCTTTGGATAAAAGTGTCTGATAAATACCATAAATGTAATGTAAATATATCTACACCACTACATATCTACAAATTCTCTACAGGGATACTGGCATTCAGTTCTCACTCCAGTGACACACATAACATATACAAAGCTGCCCAAACTACACAAATGCAGTAGACGCTAATTTGTACTGGTAACTGGTTGTTTGTAACTGGTTGAATAATAACATACATTACCATCTTAATGCATATGTGATAGAGGCATGTTTTTTCACCATATTTACATTTACGGCATTTATCAGACGCTTTTATCCAAAGCGACTTCCATTCCCTAACTACAGGGGGTTAAGGGTTGCTCAGGGACCCAGTGGTGGTTCTCAAGGTAGCATTCGAACCCATGACCTCTTGGTCTGGAGGCAAGTATCCTAACCACTGAGCTACCTCCACCCTGTATCATTCCATGGAACTCTGGTCTAAATAGTATGTTTAAGTTTATTAATATCAAGTTCATAGCAGTGCACATTTCTTTCTAACAGGGTTTAATACTGCTTTGAGCAGCTCTACTTAAACATCTGAAGCAGTTAGAGCTGGCACAAAAAAAATTTCGAGTGGCATATACAGAGAATCTGACTCTGGATATTACATTAGCTGTCTTCTAATCTGTTCAGCCAAGACAACATTTTTTTTTTTCTGCATATGCATGTTTAATCGCGAACATATGCTTTTCTTTATATACATTCACTTAATTTTACTTCATATATTTTTTAAAGATTTCCTTTCAAACCAATCAAACCATCTGTAGTCCCAGCCTGAATTCCAGCTGCACACACACTGGCTGGAACATCTAGTCACTGCTGCTCTCATAGACAGATGATGATCATAATACTGTGTTCAGTGTTTATTATATGCTCATATCACTCTTCAGATTGTTACTCATTTATTGACAGCAACAAATACATCCTGAAAAAGCTCACAGCTTACAGCTGTAACTATGTTATTAGTTTCAGCTGTTTTGTGTTTGTGTTAAGTGCTTATGTTTGGTGATTGGGTTTTGTGTTTGTGTAGTTTTGTATTTAGTTTGGTTTGAGACCGACCTGCATTGTCGGTCAACCCTTCATCTTTATCTTGAATTCCTCCTGTCTCCTGGGTTTAAAGAAATATCTAGTTTTTGAGTTTGGATCTCAGGCTAGTTTTGTTGAAGAAATAAAGAAAGAAAATTGAGCACTTTGACTATGAATAGGGGGTGTGTGTCTGCCTTTCATGCCAGGAGAAGGGGACATGAGAAAGCCAAGAGAAAGACAAGAGTTCATGCACGGCTCCAGCCTCAACAACGGTGTTAAGCGCCGTCCTTAGCAGCTACGTGGTCTGGCCAGCCTGTAGCCATGAATGAGATCCAACTTCTGAAAAAAAGAGAACAACAACGGCAGGAGCAGGAGCTGAGGGAGAAATTCCTGCAGCTTGTGTCGATACTTCAGGATCAAGCCTCTCAGCCAATGCAACAAAGGCTGGAGGGTCCAGGGATCCTGCAAGCTCCGGCCATTCTAGCACTGCCCGAGTGGAGTGCGAGCCAGAGCCCTCTTGCCATCGCCGCAGAGCGAGAAGGCACAGCCGACTCTGAGCAAGAGGGCACAGCCAACCGGAGTGAGAAAGACTTCTGAGTTCCGGGCCTGCGCCGAGGCTTGGGCATCCCGTGCCTGAGGTATAGCCGTGGATCTGGGATCTCCATGAGGTAGGACACAGCAGAGCTCTCAGGAGGGGGTTCTGTGTCAAGTCACATGGCGGGGCTTCCCGAAGGAGGCCTGTTCAGAGGAAACAGCAAGTGACTTCCTGGAGGGGCCTCCGCCTTGGAGGATAGCAATGGGCTCCAAGCTGAGGAGCTCCCTGGAGTGGGCTTGACCCATGACAACAGTGAGGGGCTCTTGGTAGAGGGCACCACTCCTGGTAGGGACTGTGTGAGGCTCCTGTGTGAGGGTCCTGGCTCTGCCTTCAAAGACAAGAAGGGGCACCCTGCAAAGGGATTATTAGGAAGAGGTTCTGCCTTTAAGGACAGTAAGGAGCTCTGGGTAAAGGGCTCTGCTCCTAAGGACAAAAATGGGCTATTGGTAAGGGGCTCCGCCCCAAGGAATAGCAAGGGGCTCCCAGTGAAGGGCTCCGCTATGGAGGACAGTGAGGGGCTCCCTGGTGGGAGCGTCCCGGGTATGTATTGGGACTCTCAAAGGGGAGCGTCCCATGAGATCCACCCGGACCGTCCTGGTCATGCGAAGCGACTTCCAGGATGTTTTATAATTTGGCTCTCAGGCCAGTTTTGTTTTATATCTGTAGTGAAGAAATGAAGAAAGAAAATGAAGCGCTTCGACACTGGTGTGTGTGCCTGCCTTTCATGCCAGGAGAAGGGGACATGCCATGACAGTGTGTTGGTGTGTGTGCATATATTCTTTAGATCTACTTTAAGTAATTATTTCAAGTAATTTTCAACCATTTATAAAGATTCACTCATTATGAAATCTATACAATTCTATACAAGTGAGACTATCCAATGAAAATGGTTAAATATAGCCAACTGAAGAAGGATTCCTGTTGTGGGCAAGTTTTCAGAAATTAACAAAACGTTTTGGGTGCTGAACAACAGAGATACAGTGATATAAACTCTTGATATAACATTTATACTATTTTATTACTGGCCATCCGCATTAAGAATGTCAAACAAGGCTATATGATGGGGAAAAAACTAGTACAAACTCTAGAACATGACTACAGCTCAGGCAAACTAAAGCCTTTGCGATAATCAGCTTTCTATTGTTCATCTGCCAAAAATGCACTCTCATTCTCCATCTCTATCTGTTACTGCTAAGCATTTTATGGGTCCTAATTGTCTTTGCCAATCCCCATTCCAGTGCTTGTGATGAGCTCTCTCGGGAAAGTGTGTCATCTCTGGTTGCCAGCATCAGTCATCATCTCTGTCACCCAGATGTTTAGTGAGCAGCTGGAATCAAACAGCCTGTACACGCAGCCTAAATTTACGTGCCACATACTGTAGTCTCTTTACTCTGCCAACAACCCACGATCACTGCAGGTAATGAAATCAGCAAATGGATGTCTCTGCAAAAGCACATCTATCCCACTCCATGTGGTGGAGAAGGAAAGGTCATAGAGCATGAGAGGAAGAGAATGGGGATAGGAAAGGAATTAGTGAAAATGAAGGGCAGTGATGTCACATACATTTTGAATGTAAAAACCTAGATCGTAAGAGTACTAATTTGATTACTTACAATAGATATCGGCCAGATCAATTCTGTTTTATTAATTATGGTTGTCATGAAACAGTAACAGTGCAATTTTTGCACCTTTTAGAATAGTATAATCCTAACAAAGACTGGTGATGCATGGGATTCCTCATTAGGGTACATTCACTTCTACTGTTTCGTTTATTTACTTTGTCACCACAAGAATTAGCATTAGCTGATCCATTGTGTTCCCCTGCGTCAAAAATCAGATCTGTGCATTCCTGCTCAACTTTATAGTAAATGTCTGTATAAAATGCTTGTACAGTAACTTGCTCATAAAGTCGTAAGAATGGCAGGTTGGAACAAAAGCCCCATTACACACAGCAGTGTGACTGAAAAGAGCATGGGACAAAAAAGGCTGTAATATTCTCTCATTACTGGCGCATCAATCACACACAGTATATTAGTGCGGCGTAAATGAGATTCACCCAGTTTGAATTCAACTCCACTGTTACCGTCAGCATAATCCTGAATCTTATGCTCAAAGTGATATCCAAACAAACAATGAAGCAATCACCCATAAACAGTGCATTAATGACAGCATCACAAGTTGTGTGGCTTATTTTAGGCCCTGCATCACAACCGTGCCAAGGCCATGTGGTCCATTTCAATCACCCCACTGTTACTATTGCCCCTTCTATCCCTGTCTCCTCATCCACGCTGGGAGAGATCCATTAAATAAATTGTGTTGTTATAATCTCCTCTGATGTTGGCTCCTAATAACCTCCGTGGTTATGTTAACCCATTTTGATTACCCCATTTCCAGGCTCCATAACCCATGACAAGCACTGCTAGCCTGCTAGTCTTTTAGAAGTCACAGAGTGCCATGCTCAACTCGCACAAGTGTGTAAGGAGGAATGGGTAATTTTCCTTTATATCTGCAGCAATTTCAGCTGATTGATACCTAGTGGTGCAGAGCTCATTCAAAGCAAATTTTCCCACCAAACTACCCTATTTGGCCCACAACAGCCACTGTATTGCCATTATATAATTTAGACGTTAGAATTTAGAGGTTTTTAAAGCTCATTCAGCTTATATAAACTTATATAAACACTTCCATTCAGATCCAAAGTGTTTAAATAAGATCCAATCCACTGCTCTGCTCTTTCATTATCGGTCCGCTGAAGAACGACAAGCATGGCTATTGCCCCTCTATCAGTCATAATATTACTAACTAATATTTAGCAAGTATTTTTTTATTGACACAAAAACACCTCAATGGAAGTTGTGTTTATATCTATATTGTGAATAATCTCATTTATATAGTAAACTCTTAAAATGGATGGAAGATGTATTTACTAAACCTCACACATAGTACTGATTAGAAGATGAGCTTGGATCTATTTGTTAATGAGCTATTTCCAACAAAATCCTCAACATAATGAATCACATAAAATCCCCCATACCTGAGCGAAAGATGTGCTTAGGCCTATATTTTTAAGTAGCTGATTTATACACAAACTTTAGAACTGAATAGGATGTGCTTAGGCCTGTACTTTTAAACACAAAAAGGTATATTGTAAAACCCCTTAGAAATAAACAAAGCATATGTTTAGGCCTATATTTTAATTAGCTACTTTATATGGCAAATCCTTAGAACTTGAACAGAATGTGAAGGTACGCCTATAGTATTAAATGAAGTTAACTCTCTTAGGAATATATTTTAATATGCTAAATTATCCCCTAAAACAGAACACAACTTAATGCACGTTGAATGAGCTGGTTTAAACAGTAAAGCACCTTAGAAAAGAATGGAAGATGTGCTTTGGCCTATAATAGACTAAAAAAGCCTCATTAGCAAATCAAGCCTGGAGTGACTGACGCTCAACTCAGTGTATGGGCTCAAGGAACAGACATTCAGAAGAGAGTGACCTGAAATCACTGTAGGGGTGGATGATCCAGAAGCCGGCTGACTTGACCCTCTCCTGCTCTCTCTCCACGGCCTTCTCACTGCCAAACATGCGCAAGGAGAACTTGTTGACCCCGGGCTGCAGCATGGCCCCCAGTTGCCTGTGCATGAAGCCAGCCTGGTACAGTCTTTCCTCATCTATCTGCTCGCCACTCTCCAACTTCACCAAACTGGGTGATCTCTGTCTCTCCCTCTCCCTGTCCCACTCCTCCTCGACCTCCACCTCTACCACCACCTCCTCCTCCTCATCCCTCCCCCTCTTCCTCTGCCTCCTCTCCTCCTCCTCTTCCTCCTCCTCAGGACTGGCCTCCTCCTCGCCTATGAGGCGCCTTTGCTCTGCTGCGTCTCCCTCTGGTATGTTGCCGCTGCCCCTGAACCTCCGGCAGTCTCCATTGGCCCTGCTGAACGCTCTGCTGCCCACGTCCGTCTCAGCCTCGCCTCCTCCCCCGCCTCCTCCTCCTCCTCCTCTTTCACCTCCTGCCCTTTCTCTCTCTCCGCTGCTGCCGGTCGGGGAGGCGGAGGGCAACAGCTGCTTCATCCTCACGCTCTTCCTGCGCGCGTCTTGCTCGCCCTCCTCCGCCGCGTCCCCTTGGCTGTAGAGGCGCTTGCGCATGGACGCGTGCAGCCTCTCCATGTCGATCAAGGACTGGAAGATGAATGGAATTAAAAAAGAGAGAAAGAGAGGGAGCGACAGATAAGTTCTTCTTCCTTTCCTTCTTCTTCTAAGTCTTCTTAAGCCTCAGATCTCATCAGCATCTTGGAGAGAAACTGTAAAGCAGCGCGTGCCGTCCATCCCGCCACGGGTGGAGAGAGAGAGGGGAAGAGAGAGGAAGCCAAAGAATGAATAGAGGAGCAGCGTCGAGTGTTGCTGGAAAACGGATGGAGGAACGATGTGACGATGCAGCAGCCAAAAAACCCCCCAAAACACACACGCACGCACACAACAAATCTCAGGGCAGCTCTGGCACACAATACGAAAATTAAAGCTCCGAAAAACAGCAATCAGGGCGAAGCGAGCTTGCCAGCCACACGCAGCGCCTAATCCAGGGGGTCCCGCAGCTTTTCTCGTGGCGGAGTGAACGACTGAATGGAGAGGAGGCAGACGTGGCGCGCGCGCGGTGGCACAGCAAATAAGCTCGAAGCACCTAAACCAACGCTGGTGGGGGTGGGTGGG
>JBBPCW010000127.1:9853165-9870294 GCA_037974425.1 Phenacogrammus interruptus
AGGGGGGAGGGATGGGACTGGGGGGAGGCGGTTGTGGTGTTGCAAAAAAAAAAAAAACCGACACAGGCTCGCCTCTGGCCAGTTGATGCTGCTTATGTCTTCAGAGCCAGGTGAATATTTTGCATGGGAACGCATTCCAGCGTGGCAGTAACATGATTCAGAGCTGGAGACGTTCATCAGGTGATCTAAGGGACGATGACTCGCGAAGGATGACAGAAGAGTATCTGGAGCGCGTCTTAAAGCTGAGACTGACGCGAGCGATCGAGAGAGCGTGTCCTTGAATACGACGCGTGTTCACTAGGGTCAGGATGGGGCCAAATTATGGAAGAATGGAACAAAGCAGTGATGCAAATGTCCTGTCTGTGCATTGACGCTGCTGTAGGACAAAGAAGATCGAGATCTCGCGTTCACAGACTATGGTGTCAAAACAGAAGCAAACGATAGAAAAAGTAATTAGAGAATAACTAATGTTTCCGAGATCCGGATTCTTTTACTGTCACGCTGTGTTTTGAATTCAGGCAGCTGTGTGTATGTAAAGGTCAATCCCTGTTCTGCCCAACACACCTGTTAGGAGTTATTGAGTTTTATCAGGTGTGTTAGATGTGCAAAGTGTGCGGTTGCCATGAATGGAAACTTTAGCTATAGCTCCACAATAAACAGTAAATTCAATAAATAAGGTGCAAATACACGCGATAGATTCAAAACAGCAACACTTTGTACCTTATTATCAGACCTTTTTCCAGCAATCACGTGTGGGATTCAGTAGTATCAACATCAAAAGCCAAGCCCATTCAAGCCAAGATGAAGATAAGGGTTTTATTTTTTCTTTTGAAATGAGAAGTCTCCTTCTGTATTATTGACAAATAAGTCATTCAAGCAATGGTTGATGCAACATTGCATGGTCAAACTTGCATATTCTTCCTATTACATAATGTAGTTGTGTTGTGACCTCGAAAACTGGGAGGCAGTTTAACCCGTCAGATGGCGAGGTCATGGTATCAAGTGCTTTAACAAGGCTATAGGATGATAGACACCAAATGAAGGATGCCCATATAATCTGCATTACAACCAAATATGCAGGCTTTAAAGCACAATGTGCATATGAGCCAGAAGTACAGCCTGTCCTGTAATGTCTGTTCAGAGGGGGAATTGGTTGTTGATCATAAAGATCATTTTTCTTTTGAGTGTGTGTGTGTGTGCGCGCGCAAGTGAGGCTGTAAGCAGATGCGAGAAACAAATCTGTATAATACTACTACTACATATAATGGAATTTAACTCTTTCCTGATATAAGCAGGGTTGATTTGATTGAAGAGAAGGTAGTACAGTGCTCAATTCAGTCATCTATTACTGAAATAGTACTTAAAGACCCTTTTAAATGCTCAAGGCATATTTATCAGATATTTATGACTGCTGGAACTATCTGTGCCCCAAAACCAAACATGTATTTATATGTATAAGTGATATGTTTAAGTGAAAATATCTTTGAATATCCATGATATATTGCAGGCCCTGCAAGTCATTTTGCGACAGCAGAATAAACGAGGTATTTGAGTAATTTTACTGCTGGCCAGCAATGCCCCCTTCTGGTATTCAGAAATAACTGCCGTTGGACTCACCGGCTGCTTCTGCATCTGTAAATTAAGGAGCATCAGGGCCAGCGTTGCGTTGAACTGATTCAAGACACTGGGCATGTACATGTGAATTAGAATGTTCACACGTCAAACACAGTTAGGGATCTTATGTACATTTTGTGACTCGATTGTGCAGCCTGTGTGATGATTGCATTTTGGGTAATTATCTTAGTGAGCAATCAAATTTAGATGGCAAAGGAGAATAAGGAAAAAGAGAACACAGAGACAGAATGATCACTTTGGGATTTTTAATTGTTAAAAATGAATCGGATGTGCCTTATGACTGTTTTTTTTAGTCCTGCACAGTTAGACCCCTGCACTAGTAGAGAACTCATGCAGATGTAGAGGAGCAGTGTGCGTCTAGACATTGTTAGGAGTCATTCATTCATGGTTTGAACAGTGCACTTTGCTATTCATGGCAAACCTATAATATTAAAGCTTCAATACGCAACCAAAAGCCAATATAAAGAATGCTTATTATTCTACTATATATATGAACAAATATTGCATAGGGTAAAAGCCATGCTGTATAGTATGCATTCGTAAAAAGCTGAGTCATAGATAGAAAATGACATTTCCAGATACATCTGAACACTTAAGTGTCTCAGAATAAATAACATTCAGATAACTACGGACCTCCCGTTACATGATACGTACAGAAAGCAAATAAACAATATCTATGTACAAATGAAACATAGTAGGACATTGAAAAGCCCTTATCTTTTATTGAAGCCTAGAACATAAATAAATAAATGTATTTTTAAAAAGCCACCTCACCAAATGGTATGCAGTGAAATGAAAAACAGTACAAAAAACCTGTCATACCAGAAACATGGTGGTAGATTTGCTTACACTGCAAAGTTGTTTGAAATATAAATATTATCTCCATGAATTCACTCTGAAATACACAAACCAAAATCCCATATCTGTATCAAACAGCAGGTTACTATCTTGCATGCACTACATGTCTTTATTTGTTGACATGAAAAAGAAAAATCATATGAAGAAAATATAAATATAAAGCAACACAGTCATGCAATAAAATGTTCACACCATTAGTAATCATGTTTCATTCTCAGCAGATATCCTCTTCACGTCAAATTCATAAGGCATGCCTTGAGTGGTCATATGCATTTTGTCTCACCGAAACATCTTTCTTAGTCCTGATATGCTTCCCTAAACCATTCATGTTACGTTCATATGGTCATGATATGAATGTCTTCATCTAGTAGAAAACAGAAACATGAACAGTAGGGTAACAGGATATTCACTAATTACAGCAGCTACTAATATCAAAGCTACTCATTTATTATGTTTATTAATAAAGTATCTTGCTTTAACCAGTCATGATAAATACTTACTTTACTAGTGGACAGTTCAGTTTGTATTCCTTTGACGTAGGTTTTTGTCTTTGTGGTTGTTAGTTGAATTAGTTTTCCTGGGAGATGAACACATGATATCATTCAACAGGTCAAACAAAACCACACAGCTATTTTTGGGAGTGCCTGGTGGATCGTTAAGATGTGATTGGCCTTGACTGAAAGTGTCTTGAGAAGAACTCTGAAGGGTATTGGTATTGACAAACAGGCTCACTCCATGTAAAACAACAACAGCGTTGGATTTCTATACATGAATGATATTAACTACACATTGAGAAAAAAAACACCATCTTTGTTCTGTCTTTACACAGTGTCTACATACATTATGGCCTGAACATTGAGATGATCACTTTACGTGGTGTTTCTCAAGCAAAGTTATCAAGAAAGAAAGAGAATGTGCATTTGGATTTAATAAAATGTATGGTTTCGCTTGGAATTACACAAAGTACTGCTAAAAGTCTCTACAGCACATCATGCCTGTCTCACTCCATTACCTGCTGCTCCGCATTTTTTGTAAACTATGACTCAATATGACACATTAATTGGACACAGCTGACAGGGAAGTGTGTGTTTAGATGGATCAGGTGTGTTAGATTTGTGCTAGTTCAAGGTACATCTACAGCAGTAAGAAAACTGGCCGTTTTAAAGGAACAGCTTTTGTATAGAACTACAACCACAGTGTTACAGTTGCTACCAAACACTAGAACTCAATACACAAACAAATTGTCCCAATCGCTTATGTTAAAATACACCACCAAATGGTCTCTCAAAACCCCATTCAGACCTTCAGTTTTAAGAGATATTTAAATTGCATATATATTTTGAAACCATACATGACTATATCTTTGTAAATTTGATTTTTCATCAAACTGTATCATTTTACACAGTCAGAACCCTAAAGGTAATCAGTAGCGAGACAGTCTAGCTGATACTTACATTGGGCCAGCTGGTTCATCATCTTCAGCAGGTTAGGAAGTAAAATATTGAGCAAGTTAGTTAAGCACATTCAGCAACCTCAACTAATCTTACTACCAAACCTATTACACTCTGAAAACACACAAGATGGCAGATACATTCTGATGCAGTGAATAATACCATGCATAATGCCAATGCATGTTTGTACATTATGATTCAACAGTGGGCTTTTAGTAACACCAAAATGTCACATTCCTATTAAAGGACATACAAAAATGCTGTTATTTTATAATCATTCAAATGACGCTTAAGAAATGAAAGCAATGACAGTGAAAGTGTCATTTGCATCACTTGCTTTTTTGATTCCCTGCACACTATGAAACTTAACTCTAATCATAAAATCCTAACTCTAAGACAGAAATATCATGCTCATGAATATAACAGAAAAATCCGAATACAAACAGACACACAAAAAGAGCAAATCTCCATGAGATCTGTTTAAACTCAAACTGTTAAATGAGAGCAATGTATTGTATTTGAGCCAAAGAAAAAACATGAATCCAAAACAAACCAGAAAGAGATACAGAGCATATAGCGCAGATCATCATTATGGGTGAATGTAGTGGGTAATGTTTAGATGGACAGCAAATTCAGACTTAAGGATCATGCAGGTTCTCTCACTTACCACCCAGTTTTTAAGGTTATGCAAATCAGGGAGAGAGAGGTGAGTTATAGAATAAAATCTGTAAACATAACTTAATCCAACATCTGAAATGAATTCAAGAGCTACACAGTCAAGTTACAATTAATTGTTTCATGAGAAAGGAGATCTTGACCACCAGATGGCACTCTTCAACAGTTTATAGATTTACCAAACTCATTACCATATTCCATTAGTCATAAAACAGGAACATTTTATGCAGTGAAATTTAGAACATTTCCATACAGGACCGTAGCCAAAGCAAAGGAAAACTCCTTAAAAATCGAGACACGTTTGGCATTTACTGTATCACAGGAGTAAGGAGTGCTACATGGCTGAGTCTTCAGTATGCCAAGTTGTGACAAGAGCTGGTCTTTGCTTCCAGCACAGTAAAGGTGAAAAAGTACCTTAAGACTAGACCTCAATAGACATTAATAATTGAATCTCCACAGGCTACACACACACACACACACACACACTAAGGAGTCATATTTCTCCTGAATATTATATTAGGGCCAGATGACCGACCTCACATGGGTCGACTGGACTGTGTGTGTGTGTGTCTGTGTGTGTATCTGTGTGTGTGTGTGTGTGTGTGTGCGTGCGCGTTTGGGCAGGACTTCCTCAGACTGAATTATTAAGTGTGAGACAGAGTCAGTATCAGATAACAGTCAAATTGTTCCAAAGAGCTTGCTCTGAGAGGCTGTGGGGGGAAAACAATGGTGTTATATAGTGACCATCACACATTTGTGAAATCTATCTCAAGAAAGGCACTTCATTATTTAAATATTACTATCTACTAGCACTTTTGAGGTTATATTTCAAATTAAATGAAAGCTTCATGTTAACTTACCTTTACTTTTCCCTAACTTCAACTCTACTCTAGACGAAAGACACACAAAAAAGCGGTCAACTGCCTAATGACTATGTGCCAGCCTTTAAATGTTAACTCACCGTCAGGTACCTCATCAGGCTTCTTGCGTTTCTCGTAGACAACAATGATGAGGACCAAAACTAAGATTTCAGCTAAGACCCCGAGCAACGGCCAGAGAGGGGCCAGGTGGCTCCGTACACGCAGCACTGAGGTCATGGTAGCGTTTCCAACACTGTTGTAGGCGTTGCACTCGTATTCTCCAGGGTCAGAGCCGATGTCCAGATTGATGATGGACAGCTCTGTATAGTTGTCCTTGTTGCTGATGAAAAAACGTCCAGAGGAGTTGTCAATGTCCTGTAAGGAATATAACTGTGAGAGGAAACCAATTGCTGAATTAGGACTAAACAGAATCATTTTTCCTCCTCATCAGCTCACCCCCCAGGTTTTCAGAGGGACTTAGGTCAGCAGACTGGGATAGCAACTTCAAACGCTTGTTTGTGGTCATTGAACCTCTTTTATGCCCATTTGGGCATATGTGTTGGATCACTGTCCATATAAAGAATCCAACGGACTCTGCTTTTATTTTTTAAGAGGTGGCCAGATTTCCATTTAAAATCTTCTGGTACTTCATATAAAGGGTCTTTGGAAAAAAACAGCCCCAAAACCTGACCGAGCTTCCACTACGATTAACGGGGTATATAAAGTTTATTCTGCAAAACTATCCTTCTTTTTATGCCAAACCCAACTTGAGCTTGTTATTAAATGGTTTAATTTTGTCACATCTGGCCACAAACCCTGGTCCCAACAAAAGCTCAAAAGTGTGTAGTGAACTTGTTTACATTATCTTTGAGGTTGGAAGAAAGAAAAGACCGGCAGTTTAGCGGTTCCAATATACTGCCAATATAATATATATCTTTTGCAAATGTCGGACCACAAATTACCAAGACAATTTTACCTCTAACCACGCTCCTTAATACATGTGGGGATAAAATAAACATAGGTCCACTTCTAGACAGGACCACAGCAGCTCTGGTTGTTTTGAATATTGCCTACATGATGAATAGGAGCACTTTTAAGCATGTGTGTACTTTTTATAGCCTTTTATAGACATTTTATAGCCTTTTTATAGTCATCAAACCAACACTTAAGAGCTGCTGCGCACTCATATACACTGAGCACGCAAAACACAAATGAACATAATTCCAATACATTTCTTTTGTAGAATTGAGCTGAGTGTACGGAATGGATTCGCACATTAAAACTGAGTCCATGATGTTCTTACATGGATTTCAGCTAATAGTTGCATCAAAAAGTCAAACAATAATGTTAGCTTTCAATTTCAGTAAAACCTCAGGAAAAGAACCGAAACATACGAAGGAGGCACTGTTGTCTAGTTTGCGCCAGGTCCAGATAGGGTGAGGGTAGCCCACGGACTTGCAGTAGAGGACAGCGCGTTCTCCCTCATTCTTATTCTCACTGCGCTTGTGTCCAACGATGTCTGGAGCAGCTGAAGGAGAAAACGGAAAGGACATAAAGACATTGACGGCAAAACAACTCCTATTTCAGGAACCTATAATACATCTTTTTTTCTTCCAGTTTTTTAATGTAGCAAATAAATTGTGAATTATTTTATATTGCCATCCACATCATTTGCATTATGAACAAACTACATCAAATGTGAAGCTTTAAAACACTCAGTGTGGCTCAGCGTGAATCATGTGTCATTTTTCTCAGTGCTATTTTGACAACCTAACCTACATTATTATTTATGTAATAATTAACCTCTCAATGGAAAATATTTCATTCTAGGCACTTGAAAGCTTACAGGGAAAAAGATATGTAAAAAAAAGCAGGCAATCAAGTCCCAAAGCTCTTTAACTCTGAGATGGGAAATGCTGTTCTCATGAAATAATAGAACAAAGCATTAAAAGCTTAGGAGACCCATTACTAATCAGACTCTAGATTGGTGTTGCAGCTCAAGGCATTCAGCTGAACACAGCGACCCATCAAAAATGATAAGCGCAGATTGTGGTTTGGAAACTAATTAACAGGTAGCTTTCTTTTATTCATTTATTCATATAACCAGCACATGGTAAATGTATGTACACTTTTTTTCCAGATTGTTTAATCTAAATACTACGGCCATAATGTGCAAATATTCCTGATTGGGAATAATTTTATCGTAAAAGTACCATTAATTGATCATTTTATGAGGTATTTTACTGAAACTTTTTCATTTATTTAGCAAATAAAATGTACTATCCACCTATCCATCCATTATCCTCCCCTTATTCCTGCATTCAGGCTCGGGGGGTGGGGTGGGGTTCTGGTGCCTATCCCAGCTGTAATGGGCGATAAAATGTACTAATTATTGAACATTCCTAATGTCCTATATTGAGAGGCACGTTGAGAAAGCGGGAGGGTGAGGGATTGGTTGTATGAAGTTTAATCCCCAACCCCTCAGATAGGCAACCATCTGGTACTGCAGATCTCAGTATGAGCAGAAGGAAAATAGAGCCAGGTGAGCAGGTTCTGCTAAAACACAACACCCTTTACGCTTGACCTCTCTTTTTCCAACTGCCTCTTCAAAAATTGAAACAGTCTTTCATTTAGGGACACATATTGCACTGTATAATGAGCAGCTGTGCTTGCTAGACATTTTACTATACGTCATTTTTCTGCCTTTTGGTACATTTTACCAATGCATTGTATTTATGTAAACTTCAACGACTTAAATTTACATTGCAAATGGTAGGGGTTCCAGCAAATAAGGCCTTTCAGCCAAACTAAGCATGCGTTCACACAGATACCGAGTGTCATGCCGTCATGCCCTTTCTCAGGTTCCAAGTTTCACATTGCTGAGTCAGCATGGGCTGCAGAGTGCAGCAAAATGCAGCCTAGCACCTCAAATACAGCTTCAAACACACTGACACCAGTCGAGAGAGAGAGGGGGACAGAGACTGATTGAATATAAAAGGCCCTACACACCTGCAGTCTCGCTTTGTCCTCCATTTTATCGCTTGATTTCATGACACTGTTTCATAGAGCAACGTATAGTTTCTCCCAGAATATGATAACATTGAAACACAACACCGATTTCCATTTTCAGCTTTACATGACTACATTCAACTCTTGTCCCTAATGTCAATTTAATTTTTTACAATACACATGCACATGTTTTATTTTTATTGTATCCTATTTTTAGATTCCTAGATTGTAAAGTGCAAATTTTTTATTTTTATTCTACTTTATTCTATTGCTTCACATTTTTGATGCTCTTTGTTTCTGTCCACTTTCTGCCATGACAATGCAAATTTCTAACTAGTGGGACTAATAAAGGTTTATCTTATCTTAATTATGTTTAATTTATTTTGTGCCCTTATTGTCTTCAGGACCTGCCAGTTAATGGTACCCTATGTCACCTATTTGGTGCTTCAGACTGTTTGGAAACAACTGCTAAAAAACATAATATATATCGGGGCTGGGATCACTTGGTAAGTTCTCTAAAATTTTTTCTAAAACTCTAGTCCTAGTTTTACTTTTAGTTAGGTCCACCACATAGTTAGGTTTACTTTTTGAGGTTAATTATACAAAATATTTTGACATTGCAAAATATTTTGACTCTGATTAAAACTTTTCACTCTAATTTAATGCATCGAAACCAAATTACTGCAACACATTTCTCCAACATAAACTGTGGCTGCAACGCTTCTGTGTGTGGTCAAGCTCTGGCACTGATTCAGCTCTGAACTACAAGCATTAATATGAACAAACAACAAGAGAATACATAAGTCCTGATGTGAAAGACAATATGTACCTAATGTGCATTATTTTAATTCAGTGAACCTATGATCCATATAAAACAATGTGCGAAGGATTGGAAAACATGCTAGTACATATTATAGACTAAAAGAGCATAAAACATTTATAGATGTTTAAAGATAAAAGATAAAGAGCCTTACATTTCACGTCAATGGTGGCATTGGCTTGAGGTGAATTTTCAAATGTAAAGACACACATGTACTCTCCCGCATCCTCTGACCTTGGTTTAGTGATCCTGGAGGGTGGGGTGGAGAAAATTGATTAAGGATGCCATCACTTGTCCTTCACTGTCATCCGAAGTTGAGGCACAGACAGGGGCGTGTGATGTTGCTTAGCAACTCCATACTACGCAATCTTTCATGAACCCAAATGCTTCCACCTACACACCATTATTAGTGCTCAGATGTATACACAAACTATTAATTATAATAAAATTCAACTTGACCTTGGTTTCCGATGTGCCCACAGCGGTCCGTTTTTTACTTTAATAGAGTGGATACGCACAGCACAACTCTATAAGTGGTCCTCAGATTGGTCCGCAGGGACCCCAAGATTTTCCACATTTTAACCCTGACTTCTATTTGCTTTTACTTTGTTTATTTCTCATATTTATAGGTTAGACGATCAATGGTTGGATTAATCGTGATAGTCGTATTTGGACTTGAGAAAAAAAATGTTCAGTCTGTATTTAGGTGTAGAGTTAAATTTCAGACCTGATTGAAGTTCTAGTACACACATGCCTTGGGTAAACATTAGCATTGTGAGCATTAACATACAGACCTGGCTAAAGTTCAAGTACACACATGCCTTGGGTAAACATTAGTATGTGAGCATTAACATACAAACAAGGCATATAACCAGGCACTGCTTTTTTGCCATTATAAAAGTACAACAAATCAAGACACGACTGTATCAAATTGAACCAAAGGTACAGATCATTTAGCTTCACTTACACTTCGTTTTACAATTTAGGACGACCTGCATCTGAGGAAGGGTTGGTTTGTTATAGAAAGCAAATGTGACTCCTGTATTTACCCAACGGATATTCAAGAAGGTCACCTTTGACATTCACCTCATGTAAAATCATTTGTGTTGTGGTATTGTTTCACAAAGTGACAGTGTTGGCCATTTTCTGGAGAGATACTTTTGTCACAAGACATTTCATCCTCAACTGAAAAATTCCCTTAATGCTTTATTTTGTCCTCGGGTCTGTTCTCTAAATAGAAAGAAAGATCTGATCTGTTATCAGGGTCATATGCTTCGATTATTTATCACAGAAGTGTAGTAAATGTAAAATCTGATTCTGCTGTGAATGTTGACGTCAGAAGTGTCTTCTTAACAAAGGCTGACACAAAAACACTCAAGGCTATTCACTGCTCTGGGGCTTTCAGTATTGGTTTGGCCCAGACCAATGTTTTTCCAGCCCTAGCGTGATCTCTAAGGCACAGATCACTAGGACAGGTTAGCAGAACGTGTGTCTGTGTGTATCTGGTCAGTCTGATTAAATTAGGAGTCAGGCCAAAAGATTAGCAACATGGTGAAGAACTAAAGGAGGCCACTGACTCAACTCCTACCAAGGAGCATCAATTGATACTTAGAAAGGTAAAGTCTTCTCAATTCTGAACAGTCAAAAACAGCGCATTATAAAATACATGGGTCATATCTTTGTTTAGTTTTTGAAGGTTTTGTTTATTATTTATGGCTGAAATCTATGCAACAACTTTATTCACTCAGGAATTCATTCAGGAAATATGCAGTCAAAGGTAATTACTCTAAAAACATTAAACATGTCTTAAGTGTATAAAATAACAGCTTCCAGCTCCTACCTGTATTCAGTATTCCTTTGATCAGTCCGTGTATTTGAGAGCTCCTCTCCATTCTTCATCCAGTAGCTTTCATGTAGGGTGTACTGGCTGGTAGTCAGGTTACAATGCAATGTGACTAGTGGGAGATTGGTGTCCGTGGGTAGGATGATGTGATCTGACGAATTGATTGATGGCTCTGAAAACACAAACACTCAATTAATTCAAGGCAAGAGTCCACACTGCACCACTTCAGTGAGTATGAGTGTATTTTACACCAATGGTGTAAAATGATTGGCACCCATGGCAAAAGCAAACGAAGGCGAATCTTGCACTGAGACAAGAGAAATCCACCCTTTCAGTACTAGAGTAATTCAAATAATAATAATATTTTAAAAAGACCCCCCCCCCCTCCCCATTATTTGTACACCTACACATGTCCTGTTCCCAAGCTGGCTGCACTGAAGCCTCTCTTACAGCTCTGGATATTGTGGGAGAACATGTAAAGGACACTAAATCATTTGTTCACACAAAATCTCTATAGATCCTCTCTAGATCTTTGGTCTTCACTTGTGAGATATGTGAGATATGCTATCTGAAGGGGGTTTAGGGTTGTGGTGGCCGTTCATTTGATGTAAATTCATCTGATATTTAAATCCATGATGCCATGTATCTGCCTAATAACAGAACAGAAGATATCACTGAGGGAATTTGGAATTCCTCGCCTGGATTCTTCTTCTCTGGAATTCTTTTTATTATTTTTTTTAATCCAATCCGACTCACCTGAACATAAAACCAAGTCCCAAGAATGTTCAGTGAACTGCAGGCACTTGTGTTTGTGTTTCGTTCAAATGAAGATTTGAAGCATTGGTGACCAAAATGTAACCATCCCATGCAACTGTCTAACAGAGCGATGCTCTCTAATCATCCACTTCACTGAGCATAAGGGCAAAAACCACTTCCGTCTTCTCTCACAACCCCAGCGGCTCTAATTTCATAATATCTTAAAGTACTAAAAGACTGAAGACGACTAGATCACTTAATGTATTACGATTATGTTTGTCAATGTTGTGTTTATTTCTCTCATTTCAGTGCAAAAATGAAGCAGATAAACAACAGAACCATTACTTCCTTTGTCATTTTAAAACAGTTTATCAGAAAAGAGGGCAGATGTGTGCATTTGTATCTAGAGTGATCTTTAAAAGCAGAACAGAAACCTCAAAGCTAGATATCCCAAAATCAGTGTGTTTATGCTACACAAGGTCACGCCTTTCTCGCTGAATTCGGTTGTGGTTAACAGGATATGAAAGGCTACCAGCACTGCAGTGGTCTACCATGACACATCAATACAACTATAACGGTTCTGAATGTTTTTTTCAGGGCAAATAAAGATACATTTCTGATGAAGTATGATTGAAACTAGGCCAATAGCATGACTGAATGATGAATGGAGACTCCATTCCACATCTGCTTTTCATCTCAATTTGTCAAACTAGCTTAATATTCACTTTGAATTAGCATGTAGCCTACTAGCAGCAACACTGAAATGTAGCTATGACTTTGCCTATTTTCATTGTGCTTACTACAATTTAAAATTTTTGCCAAGAGAAATCTTGTCTTCTGATGATCTGTGTATATTTGTCCTGAAATTGTATCATTATACTAGAGTGTTAAAAATTTTCGGCATGCTTGGTCAAATAACATTTATGTTTTGTTTCTACAAAATGAAGCCTGTCTAAAATGATGGCATATTTTGTACTGTATTCATAGGTATAACAACACTCATCAACCACATTAAAACCACCAGTCAAATGTTGCGTAGCTCATACATATATACATATGTGTGTGTGTGTGTGTGTGTGTGTGTAAAATTTCACAGGGAATATGCAAACTTGCATTTACTAATGGTAATTCAATATAAAAGTGAGCTACAGCATCACTATGGAACTGCTTTGAGACCAATGTAGGATTCTACTACATACTCTCTATAAGGATCTAAATGTAACAGGATAGGTCACAGATACCATTCTGTGTTTTGAATGTTCCAGTCACAAGTTGAGTGGGATACAAGAGGTCTACGATTCAGTTTATAAGGGGATATATCTAGATATTTTCCTCACAGACAAGAGGACACAAGGGCAGGACTGGGGTCAAGAACTATGCTCAGGTATTTTCAAGTCAGGGGCATATGACTTGTGCTACTACTGGAAGCACTTCTACACTTAATGGACTCACTCTGCAACACGGTAACTGTTGCCTGGGCTCGTATCCAGGTAGTTGATGGATTCTGATGGAGATCATTGCGCTGTGGGTCGTTACTGGCTCTGCATTCATAAATCCCAGAATCTTCCGTAGTTACATGCATGATAGCCAACACGCTTATGCCATTGGATCCATACGCTGTGTTGATGGAGACGCGTCGCTCGCGTGCACCATCCCACAGCTGGAAGAAGCCATCAGCATTGTTTACCTCGGCATACCACCACTGGACTTCAGGGGTGGGGCTTCCAACAACGTCACAGTACAGCTCAAACGTGTCACCCGTTAGTTTAGTCTCAGACAGAGGAGACTTTACAAAGCCCGCTGAGGAGGGGCAGGGTGGGATGTGGGAGGAGGTGTAAGGAGATATAGGAAAAGGCCAAAAGATGATACAAAGAAAAGGAAATGGGAGGGGTTAAAAAGAGGGAAAAGTAATACAAGATTAAAAGCAAAAACTGAAATCAACCTTCAATAAATAAATAAGAAATAATTTAACTCAAATATACAGAGAAATGGAAAGACAAACAGGAGAAAACAGTGTGCTTAAAATTCAAGTCCGCAAATGAAGCACAATGACCTTGAACGGTGCTTCTGTTCCCAGAATGCTTTGGTGTTGCACATTTCATTGAGATATCTCGCTATTCTTGTGTGGGTGTGCTCCAAAAGGCAAACTCTGTTTCCATAGAAGCGTGCTACAGCAACCGAGCAGGTATGTACGCGTGTCATTGAGGGAGGGATGGGAGCCACACAGTCGCCACACACATATGCCATCCCCACATTAACTATGCTGCATACACCATAGAGAGACTGATAATGGCACCAAGCCCTAGCTTGCAATTAAATACCATGTTATAAAACAAGAATGTCTTTTTATTTGAATTACAGGAGCCAAGTCGTCTGCATCCGTGCATTAGTGAAGAGAAACCAGGAAGCTGATTTTTGTGCACTGAGGGACTGTTGACGTTTCCCTGCATATTCTCAGAGGACATGTATACTGTGGATTTGAAGTCAAATCAAGGCAGCGGTTCAACTAAACTGTTAGAAATACCTTTCCCTCAGCACAGGTTTAAAACCTATTTCGGCATCATGCAAAACATTGCACCAGATCAAGCTTTCTGTTCACTTTTGTAGGTTTTCGTCTTGATACTCAGTAGAACAAACCGTATCATCAGCCTGTGATTATTACAGCACACAGACGTCTTTGAATAAGTATTTTTAACAACATCAAAAGAACACACACAGAATTAAACATTACAGGGATCCATGTCTTTGATGACATGGTGCCAGATGATGTAATATAATTTTTCCCCAATTATATCCTGACATTATTTCAGTCATAAAGTATATTGCCAAAGCAGGCACAAATATTATTCTACTGGTAACTTATGACAAGTCACATAACCAATGATTGTAAGAACTAAAACCAGAGTCTGCATATTTAGTACAGGTTAACCAGCACTGTCAAATTATTTAAATATTACCACATAAGTTATTGAGGACATCTGACACAAATAGTGGCAAAGCTGTTCTTTATATGTCTGGCTTTAAACTTGTCTAATAATGTAATGCCTACCCTTCCATTTTAAATACTGATGGGAAATTCAACACTAAATGAAGATCTTGCAATACGTAATAGGAATCAGAGGACATACGACGATCCCCACTGTGTATGACCTCTACATCGACATTAATTAGGAAGCTAATTAACAAAATCATCTTTGGGAAATGAAAGACTAAAAAAGTGATTAGTCTGTTTAAAATCTGCTTGAACATTGTATTCGTATTCAGTTGTGAAATAACGCTACACTCTTAAAAGTGAAGGGGCCAAAATGCTGGAATGATTACACAAAAGATTCACTTTTAGGTGATTAAAGAACCTTTTGATTGCTGTTACTTTGAAGAACCAACAGCACACATGAGAAACACAAGCCTGAAGAGTCATCTTAAAGCTCAAAGAACCCCCGCATAACGTAAAGCGTCACTGTTAATTAAAGGTACGTTCCTAGAACCGTACGTCAAACATGAATAATTGAGGAATCCTTATTTAAAGGTGTAGGAACATCTGCATCTGAAGTTAAAATACTGTAGCCTATATGTGGGCAGAGTTTACATGCTGTAGTGGGCCTAACACATACACAACTATGGTGTCAGCCTTAGGCGGAACAAAATGCAGATACCCTGTTGCCTTCAAGGCGAAGAGTCCTGCTCAGAGGCTAAAATAGGTCAGTGCATTTGAGCACATCGTGTGTGAGAAGATGCATGAAAGAAATGTAAGGGAAGGTGCTGGGGAATCATTTGTTACAATGTTGCAACATAATGTCACTGAAAAATGTCACTTTCCCCTCCCCCTAATTGAGGTCAGCAGAAAAGCTAATGGAACTGTGTCTCCTCCCTGCCCTAACTTTAAACAAAAACGTTTAACCAGGTCTCAGTACAGATATGCAAATGATTAATTGATTATTAATCCATACATAAATTATTTTCCTTCTATGGTTTACAGAACATCTTGTAAGTTTTACCAATTAAATGGGTGTAGCAAGGGGGGGGAAATAATATCTTGAGTTATATACAGTGTACAAAATGTAGGCTACTGCAAGGCTTTAACACTCGCACGGCCATGTTCTCCTGGGTGCTGGTGAAGGCTTCGTACTGATCTGAGAACAGCCTATTGGATTACTTTTCTGTTTAAGGCGAGGGTTGGATTAGGTGGAGTTGCTTCCAGATCTGTGAACCCGAGTACATTCCTTAGGTTCAGCTCAGCTCATTCATTCATTCATTCATTCATTCATTCATTCATCCTAGCATTGAGAACGTGTTTCATGAGCCGTGGCGTGATGTTCTAGTCTGCTCAACTACTAGGAAATGAGCAGGACCACCAGGAGGACGGCAGCGCCATGCATTCCACTGCTGCATCGCCTCTATAAATAGAAGCATGCAGCAGAATGAAGTGGGGCTATTTTGGGTGCTGCGGAGGACCGGTGCACACGCGGTTATCTGAGCCTGGCATCGTTTTCTCAGACTTCAGAGGGGGTTAATACGGTAATGTAGATGGGGGGCACAACAGGGGGCTTCGTCTGAAACCCATATGTGAACACGGCGGCAGAATCTCCTTAAGGGCTTGTTCTCATCTTAACATAACAGTGTTTAGTGCTTTACTGGTCTGACGACTGAGCCTAATCACTACTGCCCGGGGGACAGTCTTAACAAAACACACAAAAAGGTGAACGTGGCAGTTAAACGTCTTGTATCGGCTTACTGTAGCAGGTATATCTTAGCCCGGGTTTTAAACGAGAGCCCAAATCAGAGCCGGGGAGACCGGAAGAAGCGCCTCTTACCGTTCTGAGCAGACACCGAGTGCAGCACCAGAACTCCCAGCAGCACCAGCACTGGGTTTCCAGGACTCGACATCTTCCCTCTCCGTCGTCAGGTAACGCCGGGCTGCCTAGCTCTCAACAGGAGGACACTGAAGCCGGGATGGAGTCTCTGAACTCCCGAGGAGGACGGAGGAGCTGGGAGGAACTGGTCGCCTGTCTGGAACCTGGAGCAGGTCTCGAGAACCGGAGCTGATAACGCGCGCGGAGCAGGATCAGCTGACCACACACACACTTACATACACTCACACTCACACACACATACTCACTCACACACTCTCTCTCGCTCGCTCGCTCGCTCACACACACACACACACACACACTCTCTCTCTCTCTCTCTCTCTCTCTCTCTCTCTCTCTCTCTCTCTCTCTCTC
>JBBPCW010000127.1:9872060-9891635 GCA_037974425.1 Phenacogrammus interruptus
ATATCAAGGTGAAAGTCATCATAGCTTGCGTAGTATAAACCCAGCTCCCAACCCAATTTTCTGAATAGATTAATGGCCCACCTCTATTTTTTTTTCATTGATGGAGTCCTTACTATTACTACAGTTCATAGTCATTGATTTGTACAATGTATACATTCTAATAAACTTGAAAAAAAAAGTACCCTACAACTCCAGCTTATTCATCAACATACAGTACATACAGAAAATAAAAGCAGTGCAAATTATCCCTGTGCAAAAGCAGTAGGACTGAGGCCAGCTGACAATTAAATAACTACAATAGAAAACAAATATGAATAACTACATCCAAATTAAACAAGCCAAATCATATGGAAAAGATCCAAAAGTCTAAATATAATAATAATAATAATAATAATAATAATTATAATAATAATTATAATAATAATAATAATAATAATAATAATAATAATAATAATAATAATATAGTAAAGTGGCCCCTATTGCCCCGTATGAACACATCACAGCACACAATGTGAACAATGTGAAATTCTCTCCCTGCATTTAACCCATTCACCAAGTGAAGAGACTGATATTTAGTTAGTATGCAAACAATAATAAAAAAGGACAGTGCTCCCAAACCAACAGGATAAAATAAGGCAAACACAAAAAGCTAAATAAAATAAAACTAAAACAGGAACAAAACTAAAGCCAAATCAATTTAAAGAAACCTGTTTAAACAAAACAACCTAAACCAAGCAATCTGAAACAAAAGGAGCATAAAGAGAAAAAAAAGGACAAGACAACTCAGACAAAACACTAAACAAATCCATAGACAAAACAGCAGCAAATATAATACACCTAACTGTCCATGCTGTGTGGCATAACCCCACAAACACAAACAGTTAATCTCTCATTAAAAGGAACCATAAAACCCGAATGAGGCTGTAACTCAAAGCTGCCATGGAAAGGAAAATGACAGAAGACTGAAACCATGTCACACGGGAAGGAGTGGTATGCCAGTATAGCCCATCCCTGAATACCACGGTTCTTATATACTGGCCCAAATTTAGTGAAATTGCTAATCAGCTAAAATTAAACAAAACAATAACAGCTTACTTTGTTTGGTCTACTGTTCTGTTTGTTGTACTGTTTCCTCTTTTGCCTTTGTGCTAGCTCCCCAGGTTGGAGAGCAGAAATTTAATCGCACAGATTTTGGATTGTCTAGACACACTAGATAAAAGGGCAAGTACTGGCCCTTCATAGCAATTTACAGTCATTATTTACAGGGACAACCCACCTGGACCAACTGAGTGTAAAGTGTCTTGCTTAAGGACACAATGGTGGAAAGTGGGGGTTTGAACCTGCAACTTTGTGATCATCAGGGTCACAGGCAAGTGTTTTACCCACTACGCTACTACCACATGTAACAGTGACTCACCAGTAGATTGGTGGTGTGAGGTGTTATGACAATACACCACCTGAGAAAGACATGCTGCAAAGTCCCTCTTCCGGAATGCATTATGTGCTTTAAAAAATTTCTTTACCCCTACGAAAATGAAAGATCACACGGTATGATACCGCATCCTTATTCCTCATGCGGTCCCATTAACACAGTAATGACAAGAATATAGGGTGTAGATGGTGCTGTTATGCAGCAGTTAGATGCTCCCTTGTTTTACAAAAAGCCAGGAAAGTTCTGACATCAGGGTCATCCTAATGACGGCAGATTATGCCATGAAAAAGCAAAAAAAGGCAGAGAATATTTGCAGTTTCCAGATTGTTGTGGGGATTTCTGCGTAAAACTATGAATTTGGTTCTCAAAAAAATCTGCGTGTGACTGAATCCGCGACTCCTGGTCCGCGTAAAACTGAGTTTACTGTATACTAATAATGTGGATTTGCAGTATTTTGCACATTTATAACTATTTAGTGTTGACACTAAGTGCATCATTACTGCTTTATTTTCTTTCTAAATAAAATATGCTGAAGATATCTGCTTACATACACCAAAATCAACAGAATGATCAACACAAAGTGGTAGGACTTCCTCCTCCACACACCCTGCTCATCATCACAAGTCTCCAGCCTGTGTTTCTCAAGCATCCAGGTCAGGAAGGAACTGAGGAGGATCAAAGCCAAGAAGGCAGCGGGTACAGATGGAATCCAGGGTTTTCAGGTCCTGTGCAGATCAACTATGTGGAGAGATGAAGCTCTTATTCAACCTGAGCCTGAAGCTGGGGAGAGTACCACAACTCTGGAAAACCTCTCGAGTGGTACCAGTGCCAAAGACCCCACATGCCAAGGACCTCAACAGCTACAGGCCAGTCACTCAAACATCCCACCTGATGAAGACCCTGGAGCGGCTGGTCCTTGCTCAACTTTCCTCCTCTCAGTTGGGAGCACTGTGAGAATCATGTTCTTTGATTTCACTGGTGCCTTCAACAACATCCTTCCCACAATTCTGAGGGACAAGCTGGAGCACACAGGAGTGGACCATCACATCACAACATGGATACTGGATGACCTCACTAACCGACCACAGTATGTGAGAACTCCGGTCTGTTGGTCAGACAGGGTCATCTGCAGTACAGGGGCCCCACAGGGAACGGTTCTGGCACCGTTCCTCTTCACCATCTGCATGCAGACTTCACTCACAAACCCACCTACAGCTTCCTGCAATAGTCGGCCTCATCACTGATGGGGAGGAGTACAGGGACGACAAGGAGTATGGGGCAATTAACTGAGAATTTGTGGACTGGTGACAGCAGAACTACCTCCAGACCAACACTGGGAAAACCAAGGAGCAGGTGGTAGACGCCCGCAGGTACAAGTACCCTCCACTGCAACCACTGAACATCCAAGGCATGGACATCAAGACTGTGGAGAGCTACAGGTGCCTTGGTGTTCATCTGGCCTGGACTCAAATCCTCTCTACAGAAACAGGCAGAGCAGGCTGTACCTGCTGCAGAGGCTCAGGTCCTTTTGGAGTGCAGGGGCCACTCCTGAAGACCATTTATGACTCTGTGTTGGCATCAGCCATCTTTTATGGTGTGGTCTGCTGGGGCAGCAGCATCTCTGCAGTGGAGGGCAGGCTGATCCGGAGGGCCAGCTCTGTTCTAGGATGTCCTCTTTACCTAGTGGAGGTAGTGAGTGACAGGAGGATGGTGGATAAGCTGTCATCCCCATTGGGCAACATCTCCCTCCACAAGCAGGAGACTCTGACAGCAATGAGCAGCTGAGTGGCAGGCTGAGGCATCCACAATGTGGCACGGAGAGATTTTGCAAGTCTTTCCTTCCAACTGCTGTCAGACTTCACCACAAAGATCTTGCACATGACCACACATGCACAGACAAACACAAACGTCCAACACACCACGGTAGTTAAGTACAATATTATGGAACATGTAAAATTTCTTTTCTTGGGTGGAACTATCACTACTGGCAATATGTGCAAATCAAAATGTTATTGTCAATGCCTATCACTCCACTACGTACCTGTATGTATACATACTCATTGTGTGACATATCACTTAGTATGCTTTTGTTTACATATAGTCTTTAAATATATTTATGTAAATATTTCACAACACAGATGCCGTATTCTATATCCATAGATTGTAGAGTACATTTTATACTGCACTGTTAGTATAGTATTTTAATTATTTATTCTATTTTGTAATTTTTACCTTTGTACTGTCCACTTTCTGCCGTGGCAAAACGAATTTCCCACTTGTGGGACTAATAAAGGCTTATCTCAGTCAATTTGTTCTCCCATGGGATATCCAAGAAGGTCATTCAGCGTGTTGTTTCCAGGGATGGCAGGTCAAGGTCTAGTGTATTTCCAGATTACCTTTTGAGGTAGTAGGGAAAATGCTGCTGTTATCTCTTCAGTGATATTTTGTAGAAGCTGACCATTGATAGGCTCTAAAGACATGATGATAACAACATGTTCTCCTGAACTTTAGAGGGTATGCACTGGAAGCCACACATGTAGACCATATTTGGCATTATGGGATGTGGAAACAATACAATATAATATAAAGTATAAATAAATCCTAAATAAACATCTGTAGAAAGAAAAAAGCTTGATATGAATACCCTATGCTACATACAGAATTGCTGGATATAAATACTATAAAGAAGTAACACAGTTAAGTGAAAAATGGCACAAATGGTAGCTTGGAGTAAGTTACTTATTAGAAAGTCAGTATTAATATTAAGTAATGAAAAAGTAATATTGACTTACGTGGTAATATTGCATATGAAGACTATTGCACAGAAGATATTTCAAGTAATTAAGTGTTTCAGCACCCATTTAGAAAACATCACATGATATTGCACATTGTGATAATGTTTTAGCACCCGACAGGAACATTGCACAATATGGCACGTGGTATACTGTTGCACATCATAGCAAAAATAGTACACATAGTCCTTCATACAATGATAGTTATTTAACCTGGTAAGACAATATACAACAAGCAGCAGGGTATTGCACAGACTATTGTGTGGACAATCTGTCTATCAAACACTGAAGACAAGATGAATACTTTAAAAACAATATTTTTTAAACCTTGCACCCCATTTAGGCTATCCCCAAAAGTGTGATATGGTTTATTTAACTTGCTAGCAAAATGTGCACATGATATTTTGGGATTAAATAATGTGAAATCAACAACACAAATTTAAGTAATACTAAAAAGGTCAGTATTTCAGAATCCCTGCCACCTAAATATATGTCTGTATACTACGTAAGATCTTTGTATTGAATCTCACAGATCAGTCATCATGGATGCTTGACGAACTAACCTCTTTTCCAACTCAGTAGTAGTAAAGTTCAAGGCCAAACTTGTGCAACCTGTCCAAATGGGGCATGGTTATAAAATCAAAAAGGCAGGAGTATTGAAAACATGTACAATGGAAATTGATCTAACTTCAGAAACCTAGGCCTTACATAAATTTCATAAAAACGCACAATTCTCCACATAGAAACCATGTCAAAAACTATTATTCCATGTAGAGATACATTTTTTTGATACTTACCCTACCCAACCCCCAGTGGCTGTCCAGACTTCAAGCTTTAAGAAAGAGAAAATTGTCAGGAGACTGGATGCAGTTCTGAACTGCAGCTGTTTAAATTACTGCATGTGGGTGAAACGTCCTCCTGAATGCATGAACAGAGCAAGAGATCAGAGGTTTATTGACGGTATGCACTAAATAGCTCTCCTGAGTTCTGTTCAAAGGGCAGTTCGGCAGCTTGAAAGAGAGAAATTACACTTGACCCAGTACTGAGGCATACAGGTTTTAAAGCTACAGCTTTTCAGGCAATGCTGAAAGTGCTCATTACCTAGAACAGAGTATGTTCATCAACATCAACTTCTTTTATCTATCTCCAACAAAGCTGCTATGATCATTTCAGGGTCATAACATGAATGCCATTCCAAACAAGCCAACACCGATTATAGATGTGCTGTTTGTGCCAGTGAAAGGACCTTACCTGTTCTCTAGTGCTCCCAGCCAGACCTTCAAATACAGTGAGATAGAGTTACGCTTTAGCTCACACACCCACTTTCAACCACATTCCGGTGAGGTACTGAAAGGAAATGAGAGTCCTTCGGGCATTGTGGAGAACTGTTATGCAACACAAGATATGAATGGAGGGATTTTCTTCTTTAAGGCTCAGCATGTATTCTGTGCACTGCAATCCTAATGACATGCCTTGAGGTTTTAAGCACAAATGTATTAGTGTTGATGACAAAACATTATTTTGCACGCTATCCTTTTCATGCCTGTTTTTCTTCTGGGTTTGGGTACTAAGTCAATAGAAACCCCAAACAGACATGACATGACCTGCACAACAGCTTAAAAAACACAAATGGCACCCTCTTGTGGCAGAGAAGGCATTCATGCTGGATCCATACGTAAGTGTCTAGCTTATTGGAGACGTAAGTGCTTTATGTCCGTCATCCTTGAGCATAGACGTCTTTTTTTATTTGTTCAAGTCTGTATTCAGCCACGTGCTTGTTATACATTTCAGGGAAGAGGTATATACGTGTGAAACACAACACACTACAGTTTGCAAAATTGAGCCAGGAGTCACTAATCTTGCACAATGGATCTGTGTTGCTTCCTGATATCACTAAAATCAAGCAGCAGCTCGTCCGATTCCACTTGCTGAATCCGTTGGTCTAAAACAACCGACCAGTTCCATGAGGTGAGGTCCTGCTTGGCTGAAATGAAAACCTGCACTGCTCCTTTGCAGGCAAGACTCCTGTGACTCCTGCTTTGAGCCCAAGGTTCTTTTTGAAGTCACAGTAAAAACCTTACAGCAAGCCTTTTAACAAAAGACATTACAAATAGCCCTCGTAAAATTCTTTATTCATAAACTTGATGCAAGTTTACAAATTTTACTGTACATGGTCAAAATTCTCTTGCAATGGGAAAAACAACCTGAAAGCATGCCAAGAGTATGTATGATAACTAGTCCACCATGAGATGGCGCCAGAAAAGAACACCGTGATCTGTCAATCTGAGGTCGGTCTTCCAAAAAGAAAAAAAAAAAAAAAAGCCATTGCTGTCCAGTCATACATGGTAACATAACGTAGAATGTTACCAACAGCAGTCCACTTGGACAACAAGCCAGCTTCATTTGCTTTAGGAGGTGCAGTTGTGTTGAATTCCCAGATGAACTAAAAATTCAAAGAAAGTATGTCTGAAAATAGAGCAGCATCAATGTGAAAAAAACTCAGCTGTGCTGCTCTTGGAGTACGTTAGTCAGAGTAGTGCTGGAAAGGAATGACAAGATCCTCTTTACAGCGCAAACAACCAACATGTGCTTGAAAGCAATCCAACACACAATGCTTAACACTTCTATACGAAAACTTACAATTAGGTCATGGATTTAAAGATTTGCAAGCCAGTGTTAGATATGGCTTTCCTGTAATCTTGACTGGCTCAGGATCTGGACGTCACTCATACCCTCTGCAGTGATCTAGGAGGCACACACTTAATATTTTGTGCAAAAAGGGCAAAATGATCAGGAAAGATATCTTACATCCAGGGCCATTATTAAGACTGTATATTACATAAATATCAAAAAGCCATTAGACATAACTTCATGGGAATGAGAGAAGAACAAATATTAATAGCGAAGCCCAGATTGCTGACATCATCTCACTCCTCTTTAAAAGAAGCAGTCTTAGGACCTGAAAACGTAAGCAAGACTGCTAAACTCTTCATTTAAAAACAAAACAGCAGAGGGCGGGCCATATACTTCATTAGTGTGGGCCTATAGTAATGCATGGTGTTGAAATGTGGCAATGCAATGGTTTTCTGTCCTGAGTTACCACTTATTTGTGAGATGAACTCAAAAAGACCAGTCTGTTTGCAGCAAGCACTGAAAACACAAGGATTTTACGATGTGCAAATAAACACTGATCCAACCAGCTGAAACACAACACGACACAAAGGTTTACCCACTGTAACAACGTCAGTCTAGTAGACTTCTTGGAAGCTTCTTGGAAGATATTTAAAAAGTTATAGTAGCAGTACTAGAAAAGAAGTATTCCTCATCAATGTCCATTTACCCTATGTGTATGCTAGCTAATGGATACAGAGATTTTCTCACTGAACCAACAAAACAAAACAAAAAAAACCCCTAACACATGATCATTAATTTGCTTATAACTTAAGGTTCATCGGTGAATTGGTATCAGCGATTAGTAAAAGAAGTACAAGTCAAGGTCACGACTACAATGAATAAAATAATATCTTGAAAAAAACTTGAGTACATGGTTGGAAACCCCTGAATACAGTTTTCAGTGCTTCTCCCCTCTCTGTTTTGCACGATTTCAAAACATCCAAATAAACACCAAGGTCTTAAGCCCTCCGCAGAAAAAAAAAAAAATCCATGACTGACTGGATACTGTGGCACATGCCAACGCTGAGGGGGAAAAAGAGGAAAATAAAAGACGGGGGTGGGGGGAGAAAAAAGTACTTCACATGAGCGGCACAATAAAGATGACTTGCACCTCAAATCCATTTACAAGTGTACAAGCCGTCCTCTGTCCAACCATAGAACAGTGACACATTCTCTTCTTTAGCCCATTGCAATCAAGGCCTGTATTTGACCTTTACAGGCCAAATTAATCACAGGCTACAAAGCAAAAAACAGGAAAGGGAGTGGTATTCATCCACAGTTAATATTCGTGAACTGAAACTACACACAACTGTCACACACTCCCTTATCTTCACTTTAATCATTGGATTTAGGGCTGCTTAAGAAGCGTGAGCATAAAACTCGGGCAAATAAGGATTCCTTAACAATATCAGCATTGTATGTACCGATACATGTGAACACAGAATGCAGAAGATAAAGAAGGTCAGTGCCAGCAGATACAAGAGAAGTGGCACATCTTCATATTGTCTCTTACTGCATCCATTCCTGTTTGAATTTCAATCAAGTCGTGGCCATAAGAATCCTTTAAAGGCAGGAAGGGGGATAAAAATCCAGTAACTTCTTTTATATCCATTCAGGCATCAATCCGAGTCATACCTGTTGCTCCAGACCGTAAAATCAAACTGACCGCCTGGTGGCATCTAAAATCACTCTGTGCAAGACACCCATTAGTACCAAGTCTCTGTGTCTCTTACACATCCCTCTTTTCCCTGCAGTAAAGTGGAAAATATAAGAAATGAGAGCAGGGGAGAGTGGTTACAAGAAGGACAGCAAGTAATGGAGAATGACACAAACAGATAGAAAGGACAAGTGCACATACACGCGCACATGCACAACTTCCACAGAGACCAGTGGGACCTTGCACTCCAGGTGAAGAGAAGGATTTGGGGGAGGGTTAATATTACAAAAATAAAAAGCAAATGGCTGATCAAAAATCCCATTTTCCCAGTGTGCAAGAAGAAACGCCACCTTGTTAGCCATCTTCTTTAGGGGGTGTGTACCAGCCTGCGGGGGAAAAACAGGGATACACACAAACATTTTGCAAATGAAATAAGTCCACACCCAAAGCAAATAAGGATTCATTTGTCAAAGTACGGACACTACACTTACCATTCTTTTCATGGATCTGGACCAATGACTTATATGACTGTTGTGCTCTGGCAAGATTATACTGGTTCTATTATAAAGAGTTAAAAAATTGTGTGTAAGAGTAGGAAATGTATATAAACTTTTTAAACATGGCAAAATTAGAAGGCACATACCTTATTTGCTCCAAACTGTACTCTAGCTTTCCCTTTGACTAGAGTGGCATTGATCTGCATGATGACAGACTCTATGGAGTAGGCACTGCTCCAGCCCTGAGGGTGCAAAAAAAAAAAAAAAAAGTGTGTTTAAAATATAATATTCTACATGTTACAGTTAAAGATAATCTAAAACACAACAAAACAAACAATTCAAACCTGTTTAGTAAGCAGTTCCATACACAGGGCTCCTCCTCCAAGAACATATCTAGAAGCAACATTCACAATAAGTGAAAATGAAGTATGAAGTATGTTGTAGCAGAAACCTAGACTTGGTGTGCCCCTTTAAAAATCAGTTAATAAACAGTAGTTAAAGAATCCCTGTGGCACAGCATCATTTTGAACTGTTTGGGAGGTGATGTTCTTTAGCAAAAGCAGTAAAAATCACCCGAGTAAACCAACTATAAGTTGGAAAAGAGCCACATAGTTCCAAACAGATTTGTAAAAACAATCTACTGTATTATACTGACCCTCCAGAGAGTACAGGAGACACTACCCGTACAAAGGGAGGATCAAAAGGAAAGTTATCCTGCAAGAGAAAAAGAAGGACATGTAAATTATGCAGCAGTTTTACTTGAGTGCATATGTAAACAAACAAAAACAAAACTCACTTTGTAAGAGAAATTGAGGAGAATGTAGTCCACCCCTTCTTTTTCCTTCAAGACTTGCAAGTCACTGTGTAATGGACTATCTGGATCTACCCTGTAACAAAACCAGAGTGTTAATGAAAACAAAGGCAATAAGCTACTTTAAACAAAAGAGACTTAAGTATTAACATAAAAAACAAACAAAAAAGATTGCACTTACGTCCTTAATTTGACATGCCATTCATATAGACTGTCATTGACTAGCTCCACTGAATAGATACCTAAAATATAATAAAAGCAATGAGACGTTGGGTCGTTAATGCAAACCACCACTCTTGTGGAACACCAGTAGCTAATTGGGTACAAAGAGCATCCCCGGAGAAGAACCAATCACCTCACACACACACACACACACACACGGCTACATGAGCTGGAGCTTTAACTCCAATGCAAAGTCAACAGAAACAGCAATCACATATTTAGCCTGCATCAAGAGCCTCTTATCAAACTTATGCAAACATAAAAAACACAAAAATGTGTATCAACAACAATTAGTTTCTAATGTTTTTTGTGGGAGAACAATAGTTTTGCCATTTTCTGAGACTTAATTTAGGCACGTTTGAGAATGAGGTCACTATTGCTCTCTTAATGCTACCAAAAAAGGGAGAAAATGCAGTCTGATATGTATGTTGCATTGCACTGATTCTTGAAACTTTGGTAAAACATGTCCCACTGAGAAAATAGACTGGGCATGATACCACTTTTTTATGTCCAATACAGATATTGTAAATTTTGATATCTGCCGAAACAATACATAAAACTTTTAAAAGAGAAAAATAAAAAATAATGCTTTCAAAAAATGTCCGGATACATTTTGTATACCTTCACACAAATACAAAAGTCATAACTGTGATATAAGGAGGGAGAAACATTGACAGCTGACGGGAGGGGGGCGCTGTTTAGCGGTGTATTTTAGCAGTGTATTCCCACTGCCATTCCTCTGTTAACAGCAAGAAACACACTACAAATCTGCTGTTTATTTATTTTTAACGGAGCATAAGCTCTCGCAACACCGGAGCCATTGTCCTGAATATCAAGCTTCGGATATTTGGCTTCTTTATCTATTTATGCAATGGGTTTTCTCCACTGTTTTCCGACCTGTTTTAGCTACTATTAGCAAATGAGACCCTTCATGACACACTACTGACTTCCAATCTTGGAACTTCCCTTCTATTCTAACCTTTTTGAAAATTTTTTTAAAATATACTACTTCTAGCCTATTATTGTGCCCTATTAATATTATTATTGTTATTATTATTACTATTATTGGATGCGCCAGGCAACAAGAAGCCCGTTTGCAGATCTCGTCTTTGTTTTGGGACATTAAAAGCCTTTGAGACTGATGTGGCACTAAATGCTGGGGAATAATTTTCTCTTACTATAAAGTTTGGCATCTTAAACAAGCGTCAAGAAACAGCCCGCAACCAGTAGCTACTCCGCAGCCGTCAATGTTTAAGAGAACTGCCGAAACCATAATGTTTATTTTTATTTTTAGGAAAAATAATTAAATTGTAATTAAACCAAAGAAAAAGAGCCTTTCCAAATTTTTGTCTGCCGAAGCTTGTTCAGCTCCACCCCTCGTTCCCCTTTTTTTTCCCCTTCGGACCTACATCAATCTCATTATTAACCTTTAGTGCCCTCAGTTGACGGAAATCTGTCATAGCAATGGAGAACTTTAATCCATGAGAACATGGTATAGTAAATGTGTTTAAATTTTTTTAATCTAATTGTGGGATTTAATGTAGCACTTTTACAAACGGCAGGATTACTATTGGCTGTTACTTATCAGGGGCCTGGACTGTGCGCTGTGATATGCCTTCACCAACATGGAGGATTTGCCTTAAATGATCTTAAATGTAAATGTTAAATATGAAAAATATATCTTGCACTTTAAATGTGAAACTTCATAGTTTGATAGGGCTCCAGTGAGACCTTTCCAATGATCCCTCGTTCGCCATAATAGCCCCGAGAGAAAAGGCGTTATACCGTTTACCTCAGACAAAAGTAAGGGGACACCAGGGCGAGGTGCAAGATATAATTCCAGATCTCCTGGGACTATTATTGCAAACAAGGGGTCTTTGGAAAGGTCTCATTGAGCCCTAACTAATTGTGAAGTTTCACGGAGATTGATGGTTGCCTCGCCTAGAAAAGCCACAAGCACATTCCGAGGGGGTATAAAGTATTGGGACACTTTATAGGCAAGGTGTTCCGATACATTCAGCAATCTTGGCTTTTTCTTCTTTGAGTAGTGAAAGTGAAAGTGACCATTTGTCATACGTGAACACACCACTGCACAGGGTGTGAATAGCACGAAATTCTTCCTCTGCATTTAACCCATACACCAAGTGAAGCAGGGGGCAGCTACAAACACAGCGCCCAGGGAGCAGTGTGTGGGACGGTACCTTGCTCAGGGTACCTCAGCGGTGCCTAGCAGTCTTGGGGATCGAACCCGGACTTTCTGGTCACAGGGCGAATGCCCTAACCACTAGGCTACCAACTGCCAGTAACTCCAAACTGCTGAAGTCTGAAGTAACTCCAAACTGCTGACACATTGGCAAGTCTCGCTACATTCCTGGGGACCCCATTTTCAAACCTTCAGCTCTACTTCAGGGTGTAAGATCACCCAAGCTCACTTTGTCATGGTGGTGACAAAAAATTTCCAAATGGTCCTCGACAGGCTAGAACATAAGTGTTGATCCCTATAAATATCAATATGACCAGTGATGTTTCATTAACTTCTTTTGTACTTTAATTTATGTAATTGTGTCACCGCCATCATATTAGTGTCACCAACATCAGAGGTGTTTTTATTTATTTTAAATGAATATGCTTAAAATGTTTCTTCAGTGCTGTTAAGTTACTGAAGTAATAATCTCTTTCAACACAAGAAGATGCTTGTTAAATTAAAAAATTGTCTGACAATGTTGATAATAACTGTCTGACCAGTACATTGCTGAAAAGCTTAGTCTATACTGTTAAACCTTTAGATTTTGGAATTTACTTTCACAAATAAAATATGGTTTATCCAAGTTCCCTGTGATAGTCATTCATATAAACACCACAATACATGCACACTGACCTGTCTTATAACTCTGCGACCTATAGATCTCCCTGAGTTCCTTCATGAGACGGTCAGAAGCCTGAACAGAGCCAGAGACTGCACCCTGAAAAAAAACATTGTAAAATGACATTTTAGGGAAACTAGTTTTTACCACCAATTTTAGCACAACAATGAACCAGCTTATTAACATTCATCATGCATCAGTATGTCTACTACACAAAAGTCAAGGATTGTAAAACATGTTTTTTGATATCCCTGCTAAGTGGGAAAAAAAAAAAGGAAAAGAAAATAGAATAAAGTGAAAACGTGTTCATGCACTAGTATGGGTAGTTGGTTTAGAAATACTGAGAGATAAAATAGACAAGGAGAAAGAAATTGATGTGTTAATCTTCTTGAAATCCAGCCGGTCATATGATTTATGTGAATTATGAGGATTTAAGGATATTGTGGGTGAATGACTAAATAATTGTTAAGAAAGAAAAGAAAACATTTTTTATAATAAAACATCCCAAATTGAAGGAAAAAAAAATTACCTTACCGAGTTGACACTTACATTCAAGTGGTCCTGCCTCTGGTTCTTGCGAATTTTCTCCAATATGGCAAGGTTTTCTTTCTCTATGCCATCATCCTCTGACTTCTTGCCATCTACAGGTTCCTCCTCTTTCATCTCGTAGTGGTCTAAATCTTCGAGGTCCTGCTACCACAGAGAGATCAAGAAATGTATGAGAAATACACATTCATGCAATTAATTCAGGGGGACCAAATATAAAACACTACAGATTTGATCAGACTGTTTGAAAAAAGCAAAAACCTCCGCCATTTCTTCCTCCTCCTCTTCTTCTGATGTTACTTCATCTGTTGTTACATGCTAGAAGAAACAGAAGAAAGGGGAGAATGAAAAAATTAGGCTATCCAGGCACCCCCCCCCCCCAAAAAAAAAAAAAAATCTAATCAGTGCCTAGACTGATCAGGCCAACCTTTCTTTCATGAGTAATGGGTCCAGCTGGAAGCGGCTGGTCCAGCATCTCCACGTCAGGGTGCTGGGGCAGGTTATAGAGTCGACAAAGATCACAGATCAGCCTTTTCAGCTGCTGGAGGAGCTGAGGGGAACAAACCAAAACACAAATTCTACCTCTAATCCTTCATATACCCTTCTTTCATTGTAGATTCCCAACTTTCACCAGAAGAATTGAGAACAGATCAAGATATATGAAATCATAACAACAGAGACTGCTTATTTACCAAGGTACTGCCTTTGCGGACCTCCTCCAGCCGCTCTAACACTTCTGTGAGGCTTGGATCGTCGGATTCCACAAACCATATAGGTGGAGTTGAAGGATAAGACTCCTGGGAACAAGACAAGTTGAAGGAATTGTGACAAAAGGGGTCAGCATGGGACGAATAAATACTGCTGAGCCCTCTTCAGTGGTAAAACTAAAATAAGCAGAGTATGATCCAGGTAAGTAGCATTTCAAAGCAGGTTGTGGAGTAAGCTTTTCAGAACAGACCAGAGAAGTAATGACGTGTTTGCACTTCCTGCTAAACTAACACCCACCAAACCCACTGCTCCTCTCCCTACATTGTTTTCCCACTTCAATGCAAACTGCAAACCCAGAAGTAGGGTGATGACGTTGAAACGTTCACCATAGGCTGTCAACACATCAGTCAAGAGATTGAAAGTTACAGCACCCTTCTTAATAACTGTAATAATGTCAAAAGATCCAAAAATATAATTTTATACTGCCAAGCCACCGCTGGTGCAAGTTCTTTTATCATGATAAACCTATGTTGCATATATTACGAATTAAGACAGATTCAGTGATGGAAGTTATTGCAACACCTTACCCTTACACACTTCTACCCAATATTTCACAGTTGTACAGAGCTGAATTACAGCGGCTAATCATGTACCTACTAAGCAAATTTAACATTTTGCACTAGTTATTCACAAAAAGACCATAAACAAGGTCAAGCGAGAAACTGTTTTTTCTACCAAATCATTCACCAAAAGCAGCAACTTTAAATCCTAAGCATAAATAAGTTACCCACCTAACTACCTTAGCTAGCTGGTAGTAGTAGTATTAGATTAGGTTTAATGTCATATCAACAATGGTCACATCATGCTATATTAAACATAACTATTTGAAAACAAGAGCCTTAAATAAACAAACAGCTAAAAAAGAATCTAATCATTATTTAATCAATATTTGATTTCTTTTTTTAATCCCAAACTTTAAAACAATGATATGATAAGATCCAGACTACTTTCTCACTAAAATCGTTGCCTTGTGTTACTTAGTGCAGAACAACAAAGTAATGTTTCTAGCTAGCTGGTTAATCTAAGCAGGAACTGTTAAACTGACGGGCTACGGAGATGCAGCGCTCTACTTTTTTATGATGTTATATTTGTTAATTTGTTACTGTTTTGAACTAGACATTCTTAGAACTTGGCGCATTCTGGACGTATTAGCTAGTATGTGTCACTGCTGTTAAGACTAGTTGTTGCTGTTTTGTGAAATCTTTCTTTAAAAACGTTGCAAACAACCGTTGAGCAGCTAGCTCGCTAGGCTGGCTAGGTGCTGGCTAACGTGTCACAGCCCTGATTCACCACACCACCACCCAAAATCCAGGCTGTCCACACAGCTACACGGCCACCATTGGTCTCAGCCTGAGTTACATGACCACCAGCTGGACAGGTAGAGGTCTCGAACAGGCTGAATGTCGCTGTCGAAGCCCCAAAGCCATGTTTTGAGCAGTTGGCTTTTGCCAATTCTATCGCACCTGACTGTGCTGCTGCGTTAGCTGAACAAAAGGAAGTGCTGTAGCTCACTCACAAACAAACTGGCCTCTTTCAGCTTTAACACACACTTTCTGGACGTTTTGTATATGAGTCAGCCAGCTACCTTCACTGGCTAATGGCACTGGAGTGGAGTTAGTCCAAAGCTAGCTGTCTTGGAGAACTTGTTTAACCTAGTTAGCCAAGTTAGCATGGTAGTTGTGGCTGGTCCAGTAATTTAGGATGTAACATTGAAGGCTCAAGCCAGATTAGCTCATTTTTACATCTGTGCTAAACTGGAGACTTGGAATTGACCGACAAAAGAAAAGCCCTCCAGTGTAGGGGACAGTGTGTGGAAGCTGGCCGAGGCTGGCTCACTGCAGCCCGGGAGCTGAGCCACAGCTAGCTCCCTCTGCCCCTCACCGTGATGTTGCAATGGATGATCAGTAGCTTGTCCCCCGTCACATTAAATTGGCAGCTCAGCTCGTCTGGTTTCCAGTCGATGATCCTGAATCGTTCGTGATTTGGGTCAAAAATTGACTCCAAAAACTTTAATTCGGCCTTCAGCCCCGATACCGACATCTTCCACCACTCATCTCCAGGCTAGCCAGGCCGCGGGGGGAGGGGGAGGACTTGCTGTGTGTTTTTACAGAGCAACAAAAGAGGAGGGGAGAGCGAGAGAAAGAGTAAAGAGAGGGAGAAAAGAGTAGGAGAGAGAAGGGATAAAGAGAGGAGAGACAGAGAAAGAGAGATAAAAAGAGAGAGAGAGTAAAGAAGGAGATATATAGAGAGAAGTAGAAAAAGAGAGAGATAGCGGGAGAGAGAGAATGTGAGAAAGAGTAAGGAGAGTATGTGTGAGAGAGAGAGTGAGAGAAAAAGAGAGTAAGGGATAAAGAAAGAAAAGGAGACTAGAGAAATAGAGAGGGAGATGGTTACAGAGACAGAACAAGAAAGACAGAGACCCTAATTTCTACTGCTGGAGGGCCAGACGTTACCAGTACAGTCAGGGAAAATATCACTACACTTTATTTTGTTTTATTGACAACAATTACAAAGACAGGGTTCAGAACTGTAAAAAAATAAACCAGCACACAAGACAAACTTAGAGAGAAGAGGAATTGCAGAGACATAAAATGACAACAACAACAATATTATTATTATTATTATTATTATTATTATTATTACTATTATTATTAATAATAATAAAAATAATAATGTTAATAATAATAAGAAGAATAATAATAATATATTTTTTAATTAATTTTGCTGAATCTGTCCATATTGTTATTCTTCAAATAAAGGGAAGTAAACTGTACAAAGCATTGTTCCAGGGCGAGAGGGTTGGTAGCTTATCAGAAGTCATATTGCTTCATTTTAACTGTGGGAGGACACTGCAGAGAGCCTGGGTGGACTGTAAATGATATGTAGCACATTCTGGCCCTCATAATAAGTTGCTCTCATTATCCTCTTTTTCACAGATGGCCAGCTGTGCAGATAAGCTGTTTACCCACTGGCGAGCCACAAATCTGCAGTTTGTGGGAACCAGGTCCAGTATTAAGCAAATAAATAATTGAAGAAAAAAATACTTCTTATTGTTACTAGTCTGACATTCAGCAAAATAAGTAAGTAAATGTTAATGACCAAAACTGGTATACTCTATATGGACAAAAGTATAATGATATTGAGATTTTGGAGTTTCTGTGAGAACTGGTGCCCATTCATTCTGTAGAGCATTTATGAGGCCAGGCACCGATGTTGGACGAGAAGGCCTGGCTCACAATCTCTACTCCAGTTCATCCCAAAAGTGTTGGATGGGGTTGAGGTCAGGGCTCTGTATGGTCCAGTTAAGTTCTTCCATGCCAACTGAACATTCATCCATGTCTTTATGAAGCTTGCTTTGTGCACTGTGGCACAGTCATGCTGAGATAGAAAAGGTTTTTCTCCAAGCTGTGTCCAGAAAGTTGGAAGCATGGCGTTGTCCAAAATGTCTTGGTCTGCTGAAGCATTAAGATTGCCCTTAACTGGAAGTAAGGGGCCTAGAATAAACCCTAAAAAATGGGTGTGTCCCAATACCTTTGTCCATGTAGTGTATGTAATACCTAAAGTATTATGAGTTGAAAATACTAAAGAAAGTTCAGCGCTGAATAAAAACAACATAAATACCTTTGATTAAATGCCACTTCTAAAACATCACACTGCCTATACTGGTAATACAGAGCTATTGTGTTACTCTGAGAATTGCATAAGGAAGTACACTAGAGGGCACTGCTATCTTGATGCTGAGGTGAGAAAGAATGGTGAAGACATGTCCCCAGGTTGCAGAATGATTTAGTGTGGCAGTTTTCCCTGAGAGTGCTGTCTTCCTCATTGGTCGTCTGCTCAGCTGAACCGCAGGCAGCAGCACTCTGTTCTGGGCTCTGCACCCGAGACCTGGCTGAAGATGAAATTAATTCTGTTCCTTCTGCTCCACATGCTCCAGACAGAGCCCCTACACAGCTCAATCAGGCAGATCCAGCAGTGTGGGGTTCACTGTTCTGAGGTATGTGGATATCACCATCTGCCTGGGAAAAATACTAGAGTAGGCATTTGAACGGTTTGCTTTAGTAAATGAAATAATCCAAGAATAAAATAGACCGGAAAATGTCTTTTCTATAAACTATGAACTCAATTTCTTAAAATTTAAATGTTTTTGGTTAAAATGCAGTTTTAAATATTATTTTTATTATGTGTGTTGTGCTCTCTGTTGCAAAATGCATGGTTCATTTTGGGGCAGTTGTGCTGTGTTGGCAGTTCTTGAATGGGGCAAGTTTCTGCCTTCAGCATCTAATACAATCAAGTCAATGTTATCTATGTTATTTAATAGTCACATGTCACAGTACTCTCCAGATGGTTCGCTGTATTTGGCGGCCACAGTGTGAGGCAGTTTTTGGGTCAGTGTCGATTCTGTTTTACAGAGAAAAGTGCGGAGAAGTGCTCAGGACAGAGTGTTACGCAATGAGCTGTAATTTCAGTCATCAGAGAGGAATGTTATTTTTTTTTACACAATCATAGAATTATTTATGTGAGTGCCAAAAGAAACCTTAACAACCATAAAAATTTTTTCACAACCAGGAACTGCAGTCGCCACTTCAAAAAGTCAAATGTGGGAAACCACTTCCTTTATGCTAGTATAGGTTTCCTTTAGACTAATGGTTTGGCACACTGAAATAGTGCACATCACCATGACTGTAACTTTTAATACTAACTAACTCTCCCTTTGATTTTTCTAACAGGGGCTTCATTGTAAATCCAGACCTTCCTGTGAGTAAATGAGTAATACAGTATCAACTACCACACAGACACACTGACTCATAACCAAAACAGTAAGTATAATAACACAGTTTGAAAGTTTTCTGTTTCTGCCCCAGGGTCACTGTCTCCCTGCAAGAAACTGCAAGCCCAGAACAATTCCACTAACATCCATAACGTCACCCTGTCCACTGTGCTGAGATGTGAAGAAAGAAAATGTTTCCTCAGCCTCAACATCGCCGTCATGATGACACTTTATGGTAGGTTAGAAACACTAAATAGCTACTTGCTATTTGTACTAATTTAAATATGCATCACTTTTTACATTTTAAATAACGTATAATATGTTTAGTAATGTATAAATGTGTGTTAAGGAAAGAGCAAAAAAAGAAAAGAAATTGTAGTTCTTAAAGTGACTTAATGGAAAAGGATAGTGGAGCCACATACAAGTTGTTTCTCAGTACAGTGGAGCAAAATTTAATTGCTGCCAGTATTGTGTGTGTGTGTGTGTGTGTGTGTGTGTGTGTGTGTGTGTGTGTGTGTGTGTGTGTGTGTGTGTGTGTGTGT
>JBBPCW010000127.1:9916905-9944412 GCA_037974425.1 Phenacogrammus interruptus
CCGGCGTTAACGCACGATAAAATAATTGTCGGCGTTAAGTAAATAATGCGTTAATGCGATAATAACGCGTTAACTTTGACAGCCCTAATCATAACATTTCACTAGTGATTCTGCTCAGAGAACTGAGGTTGCCACTTGGGACATAATACAGGAGGACCAGTTTCTCAGATTAATCCTCACTGGTAAATCCAATGCCTTGTAGATAGTATACATCAAAATATGTTTGTGAGAAGGGATTAACACTTAGTATTTATGTGAGGGATGGCCATGGGCAATTGGATAATAATAACAATAGAAACTAAATAATAATAACAAGAATAATAAGGACATGATGTCACTTGAGGACATGTGTTTGGAGCACAGGTTCGGTTTATATCATAGGCTTGCTATGGTTTGCTCTGGACAGTCATTTCAAAATGTGAGTGGGCTTCCAAATGTTTTTAAAATCCCATGGCTCTCTCTTTGGATCTCTCTATATAGTCACAGAAACACAGAAAATGCTTATTTCTTGGTTTTGATGATCAAAATGATGTGATATGTTGGATCATATGATATTTTTAATTTTAAAATCAAGAAGTCAAGTGTTTGCAGCCATGAAAAATTATGCTGGAAACATCATTACACTCAACGTATCAACAGGGTCTGATATGCATCAGCAATCAAATGGTGGAATGATGTTTTTCAATATTATGAAAGTTGTTTGGTGGCAGATCAATGCCTAAAATACTAGTCCTATTCAGCTTTACAGTATATACAGTTTAATTAGAAAAATAATAAAGACAAGAAATAAAAATGAATAGAAGATCAATACATAAAAATTAAATATTAAGAAAAATAAGAATTGTTGATTATTCTAAAATGTCAGAAGATAAGTCCAATATATCTGTGTTTATCTTCTTGCTGATGAAATACTTGAAATATTGAATGGCATATTTTATGGTGTAGCTAAGAGTAAACAAATCTGCATTGTTTAAGTTACTATATGCAAAATAAGCAAAAATATCATTATAAAAGGTGATTCTAAGCATTTGAAAGCTAGAGCCAATAATGCAATGACATAAAAATCACGAGCACCATCACTTGGGGTCAGTCTAATCAGTCTAATCGTGTTCAGTTCTGTTCATGCTGCATTTGATAAAAAAGTGAATGCTGTTGTATATCGGGTGATAGCTTCACCTTAGATACATTAGAACAGCACTCATAAATTCACATTCTACTTCTATTTCTGGATAGAGAGGCCAAAGTGACCAATGTCCCCCCTCCCCAATGTAACTTGTGGGAGTAAGATTTAACATTTCTCTTCACAAATGATTTCTTGTAGCAAAAGTGTCCTTTTAAATGTGTAGACGTTTTGGAACAAATGCTAAATGCCAGGATCCGTTAGCTGTTTAAAAAGATAAATTGCTTTGATCATCTGGTCAGCTCTGTTTTTATGTCTACTGTTTCAGCATGGTCCTGTAAATGACCCATGCAGAGGACTGTAAACTCAAAAGACCTCTGATAACAAAACTTGTATCTTCTTACAAAACTTGACACACGTGGATAGTCCCTGAAAGAGTGATTTGGAAGGCACATGCCTATCATTACCTAGTGTTGATGCTGTTGATTCTGGTCATTAATATTGTCTCAAGTCACATAGAAGATTTTTTTTTAAATGCTTGCCTTAGCATTAAACATTAAGGGGTTTTGGTTGGAGGTGGCACATTGTTTGTGAAGATTCATAGTTCATCTTTCATGCTAAAGAGACACTTTGTGACAGGGCAATTGCTGCAACAGCCAACAAAAATACCCATGCCATTACTGTGATGAAGAATACAAAAGCATTGTATTCTTCATCACAGTAGGGAGGGATACCCCTGGGCTTTGTTAGAGTTGCCTGAGCTGCACAAGTCCAAACTGATGATCTGGCCACTGAAGCAAAAAGTAAATGAACAAGGACAGAAATGCACCCTGGAGAAAGATTGGCCTCAGATGACTGAAAGTATCGCATGCTTTAGGTTAACCTCACTGAACCAATAAGCTTTGAAAAGCAGCCAAATGCTATAAGTAGTGAACTGAGGACAGAAACTCTGCATTGTTGTAGAAAACAATTGTGGTCTATCAGATGTTCCTTCTCAAATGCAAAATCAAGTTTACAAAATGAATGACCTCTGTCCAATCTGTACTTAATAATTTCAGTTCAGTGGATTACTGTTGTATTACTGTTCAACCATCAGCAAACTGTGATCAAAACTAAATTGTGAGATGCCTCTTTATTACTTCTTCAGGAGACATTTCAGTCAGAACAAGTGTTTTAAAGTGATGAGGTACAAGAAGAAGTATATCAGCCTATAAACTTTTTCAGAATCAACTGTCGTGCAACATTAATGACAGACAGATCCAATATGTGTAGCAAAATGTTCTCTTACAGTCCTTTATGCATTTGTACCAGTAACACAGCAATTAGAAATGATTACTGATCAGGTTACTGCTACCACTTCATCATCTGCAACTTTCTTCAAATGCTTAGGACTCCTAGATTGTGTGTAGTCACAGGATTTGTGTAATACAGTATGTCCCCTGTTAAACACATGCACTACTGTGCAGACATTTAAAAGAGGTTGGCAAAAAACAACTCTGTCCTGAGCTGACCTACACTATGATATTTGAAGTCCGAATGGTCACATCGAGCGTCATTGCTGGCACATGCAGTGTAGGCTGTTCAGCTTGCTTTTGTCCGCCATCATATTACTTACCATACTGACAAGCCTTCTCTACACATGCATTATACTGAGTTAAAGAAATAGACCAAAGAAAACTGCAAATCATAAAAAAATAGTTAAAAAATAAATTTTCCTATGAATACAGCAGACCATCCAAGAATATTCACGGTATTTTTAATGTGATATGATTAATCTCTGTGTTCATTTTAGGTGATGTTAAGCTTACATTAATAATTTCTATATTAAAATAAAATCTTTACAAAGCCGGACGGCCAAAGGTTCTGCCTAATTTGAATTTTTTTAAATCAATAAAAAGATGTTGAATGTAATAAATGAAATTACATTCTTCTGGGAAAACAACTCAAGGATTAAATCTTATACTTAGGATTAGGTTTGCCATATCCCTGTATGAAAAAACACCCATATCTTAATATGGATGTTTATGCACTGTTTGGTCTCTTTTCTCGGACGGACTGGAATGCCAGCCATACAACAAAAATACAACAAATTACACTGACTGGCAGCTCACTTGCTCAAATTTATAGTTCCTCTAGCTGTGAAACTGAAATATAAATCCACACGATGGACCACATGTGACAACACCAATTAAACTGATTTAAAAGAGTTAATCAACTCTTTTAAAACAGTTTATTTGGCATTTATTGCTTTTATCAGAGTAATGGTATAATTTGTCTAGTCAGCTGGAGTCCACTGAGGGAGCACAAATTTAGGAACTCTGCCTCCCTCTGATTAACAAATTAACATATGTTATAAAAGGCAATTAAGTCTTCTAAAGGGCAAGGTAGGGGGTAATTGTGGGTCAGTGGTCAAGCTGAGAGGCATTAACATTGCCTCAAGAAATCTGTCTCCAACCCCATTGCCCAAATTCATTAACCTTAGCCACCTAGTCATAGGGGCTGAATGAGTACCACATGGTGTTACAGTGGAAACCTAATTAAGATGTATCCACGTGCATTTGCAAAGATCATGAGTGAAACCCATGGTCTGCAAAAGCAGTAACCAGAAACAGAGGCTATGACTACAGAACCTATAAATCTTGAATCTTTCACTGTTGGCAATAAGTAATATCCTTTGAACACATTCACATGAAGAGCAAGGTCCCAGCTCTAAGTGATTTAAATGAGCAGAGAATGTGGCCAGATATTAGTGTTTCTGTGGGCTGGAACCTAAAAGACAAACAGTTAACTAGCTTGCTAACTTTATTTTGCACACTGTAAGCATTATGAAAAACCGAAACAAAATATAAGAATACAAGCCATTATAAAGTGCTATTTGTTCTCTTATTTTTTGAGGGGGTTGGGTTGGGGTGGGATTACTTGATAGGACAAGTCAAACATTCTTGTGGGCCAGCTTTGAACAGTTCTGACCTCAACTGTTTTAAACTGAGGACATAAATATAGTGTGCTACATTTATATCAACAGGGACTTTACCAATATTAAACCATATACAGTATATAGTGTAAAAGAACCGTGTTTGTCCAGCAACATATGCACATGGCTTGTGTTTACAGGACCACACAATATAAGTGACCAAGACAAAGATTACACATGCAATGAAATAAGAGAATATATAAACTACAATACAATAAACCAACAGTGCCAGTGAGGTTGAAAGCACAAGAACAAATACAGTGCAGTTAATATGCAGGGCAAAAAAGATATGAGACTGATAGAAAATACAGTACAATGCAACCACTGTGCAGTGGTGCGGATAAGAATAGATGAATGACATCTAAATATATCCTGTGGAAGGAGCTTTGTGTGTTTATGCTGAGCTTGCTGAGTCATGCTGAGTCATGTGGACCATGTGATTCTTTGTTTTGGTCATGTGATGTTAAATCTGGCAGGAACACAATAGAGTTCAGGGGTATCAGATAGGACCGCACTCTTGCAGAGTCATACTGAGCAATGGCCAGAACCACGTGATTCATGACACCTTTTTGTTTTGGTCATGTGACTTAAAATCCCATGGCAGTCCAGGTAACAGGTATCAGACAGATTGAGGCCTTTGTGGCGTAAGTCCATTGTGTAAGGTGGCTGTTATGAAACAGCATGCTCTACATAACTGCCTCTTAGAATGTTCTAATTCTTTCGTCACTTGTAAGAAATAAGTAGAAGAATATGAGGCTGGATTAAGAGGCTGAGTTTCATTTTAAATCTAGTGCATTTGTAACTTTTCAGTGCAGACAGAGTTGATTACTTTTGGAAGAAAAGGTGCCTTGCAGTGATGGATTTTTATCTTCGACACTTTTCTCTTGCTCACCCTACTTATATATAAGACAAAAGGAGGAGAAGTAGCTGTGAGAGAGTCTGAAATAGCCTCTGTGTGTGGGTTACAATAGCTGAGTCAGACAGCTTAGTGAAGCCTATAATTTCCCTAAGAGTGGAGGCAGTGTGTGAGCAAAGGAAGGGAAGTATATTATTATTTTAGTGACAAAGATAGCAGCTAGCAGCATTGTTACTATGTAAAATGCTCAGAAATTAGAAATTACATCAGCATGAGTTACCAGTGCTACTCAATTAGAAATTCTGTGTGTGATTTATTTTGTCAGTGTATATTATCTCAGTATTTTAAAATATATATTTATCCATGGCTGGATTCTACATTCCAGCAAGAACCTTACTAGACTTTTGCCCAGTTGATTGCTATTAACTTCTTGTAAATTTCTTACAAACAGTTGATGAAGAATAGAAGTGATCTACAACCAAGCAAAGACAAAAACATGGGGAGCTAAAGATGTTTGCAGAGAGATGTATTCTTTGTAGATATAAGAAGAGGCTGTCGTACACTTTCAGTCCTGAATCTCCTGCTTAAGCTCAGCAGGTTTAGCAAGTGTTTTGCAGAAGGGAACTTACCAAGCTGTACTGGATTCCAGACCTTCAGGACCTCAAGTGTGTTTGTGTGTTATATGTCAAAGAATAATATGCATATGTAACACAAAGAGAGCCACGTGGGTTTCCTGCCCATAGGTGTGAATGTGAGTGTGAATGGTTGTCTGTCTCTATATGTGGCCCTGCAACGTGCTGGCGACTGTCCAAGGGTGTACCCCACCTTCGCCCATTGCATAAGGGGTAGATAATGGATGGATGGATGGAACACAAAGAGAGGTCCCATGAAAGTAATATGTTTTTCATCAGTTCAGCATGTAACATAAACTAAACTTCAACATGAAGTGTCTAAAAGCACCAAAGTCTGTAATGTAAGTATATAATTCATATAATTAATATAGAGCTCTTGCACTTTCAAGTGCACTCTTCATGACTTTTTATAAAACCTGTGCATTTTGTAAATGTATATTGTATTTTTGAAGCATAAAGATTTTGATGTTTGAGCCGTGGTCCAGCAGATTTTGGTGATTTCCCTGCTCAGAAACACCCATTTCACCTTGCCAGTTAATTTTCAGGTTTAGTGAATGTGTTTAAGGGGGAGAACCATCAAACTGTGCTAGCCTGCCAGGAACAGAGCTTGACACTCCTGCTTTAGTGAGTGAAATTATAGGTTAAATAGGGGATTATTGCTTTTTAAACATTGTCAGTTTGAATGATGCCTCAGTGGGATGGAGATGTCAAGTATGCCCCCTGAGCCTTCACAAAGGTGGCATAATACCCACCTCCCTTCATTATAATGACAACACAGAGTGAATGTTTTCATTATCATCAGGGGTCAGAAAGCTTAGATTAACATGATTAATATCCAATCCAGTTATTTTGAAACAGACATATTTGAAACCTGTTTCCCTTGTGTTTTCCTACTCCAGTGATTGAAAAGGAACACATTGCTATTGTCTCTTTTGTTTCCTCTGTCAGCCCATATGTTGAATGAATTAAAGATTCTGAGATGTCTCGCATCACTCTGGTTAGGAAGGGTGGGGGCTGTCTTTGACTGACAGAAAAGTGAAGCGTTGAAACAAAGAAATGTGTGACTGCTCCAGACACGAAAGCATCACACAAAAAAACAACACAATTCCTGATGTGAGATGCCAGACACCTCAGATGGTCCCAGTGGGTCAGAAGGTTGGAATGGTTGTAGTTTTTAACATCTTTGTTGACGCACTGCATAAAATAATTACCACAGCATCACCTTTTTAACCAGCCATATTTCCTTTACGTGGTTGTAACATCTTGTAACATTAAAGCTTTACTGTGAGTAATGTGTCTTCATCCTAAAAACAGCATATATTTAAAATAAAATGAGTTCATGATTTCCACTATAATTTATTCCTAAATTAGAGTGTCAGTATTGTTCAACTATTCCTATTCTTGCTTTGGACCGATGCTGCCACAGTGCTACAATACATTTTCGATGAGTGTTTTTTGGTAGTAGCACTGGTAACTCATGCTGATGTAATTAATTTGAACACCGGGAATCATAGCAGGGTAGGGAAAATCGTGACTTTTCCACAGTATAATCACCCTCTGCTTTCCAGTGTGGTCCTGCTTGAATGTTATCTAGTCCATTTACTGTTCATACGTTTTCTGTGAAGGTATCCAGCCTCTGAAATGTCCTCTCCACAGAATACTTTCCATTTAAAAATTACAGTCATCTGTTTTATAAAGTCCAAACCTCTATTATGACATTTAACCTCTAAAGGCCTTTATATGTTGTCCCACACTTCAGCTCTTTTCCTCTGACTACAAAATGTTCATATTTGTTTCATAGCATTAACCAAATGATCATCAGCAGTTAGGAATAAATAGTGTGTCTTAAAATCTGTAACATTATATCAAGCCAAGGATCTCATTTTCAGCCACATTCCCTTTGCCTTCAGCCTCTTTTCTTCTTCCCCTTACTCTTTAAACATGTTCCAGATATCTGTAAAACTACATTCCAATGTGTCTATATAGTCTATATAGTTTGATGTGTGTAAGAAGTACCATACAATCAACTTAACTTAACTGATCTTGATCTTAACGGTGATCACCCAAAATTACTCTTTGTGGTTACTAGTGAGTACATACTGAGTATATTCAGTTGTTGGTGCAAGCTGTTACCAACACAGTTTTTTCCCTTATTTCTGTTTCTCTCTTACTCTAGGCCTCCCTATTTCTCCTCTCTCTCGGCAAAAATGTGTGAGAGACGATGAGGAGAATTCCATTATTCCCTGGAGTGAGGCAAAAGAGCAGGTCTCCGAGTATTGCAGTGATTTCAAGGGTGGGTGGGTTTTCTCTTCTGGATCCAGATGAAGGAGGTCCCTTTATGACCTAGATTCCACAGTCTCCCAGTCACAACACTGCAGCCTCACGTGATCGGGGTCCTCAGTCAAAACAATAACATGTAGAGTGCAGACTGAGACAGAGGCTGAGGTGCAGGGGTTGGGGTTGAGGCTGAGGCTGCTTGTCTCCGGGATGTTTGCATATAAAAGATTGGCTTTGATCTCTAATGCTTCACAGGTGCTGATGGAAGAAGAGTGCGGATAAGCACAACACTCTTTACATGGCAACCACACAAACACAACTGTTCCCAATTTTAGGAATACATAAAGAGGCCATGAACAAAACGCCTGTGGGAGTGTGGTGGTGTTTCCTCACCATGAAACAGCATTTTTCCCCCGTGGCCCAGCATGAGTCAGCATCACGGGCTTATAGCTCTCCTCATGTTACTACCTGAAATGTCAAAGGCAGGCAGTCAGACCTAACATGACACAGCTGGATTTGGCAAAAAAAAAAAACCCTGAAGGCTATGTAAAGATATTTCATTTCTTCTTTGGTTAAACAGCACATACATTATTTTTTAAATTTTCTTTACAGTGTATATTTATGGTAGAACGTAAATAATGTCTTAATGTATGAAAGAAATAGTACTTTAATGTTACCATTTGTTAATTATAAAATGATTACATCATGCAGCTGCATAAAGAGCCCCCTTCCATCCTATTTTCTCTCTTGATCAAATGTAATCTTGACAAATGTACTAAATAGTCATGGTCTTATTAATTGTGAAATTGGAACTGGGATATATTTCTTTTTACAAGAAAAAAGTCAGATAAAGTCAGATACATTTCACTGTGTGTTCTACTTGTAAGACTGCATGTGACAAATAAAGAATCTTGAATCTTGAAACTTGAGATAGGCCTACATTTAGTTTTGAGTGAGAAATGTAAAATTAGACTTTATATCTCTTGAAATAAAGAACAAAACCCCCATATTGGCCCAAAAATATTCTTTAGTTCATTTTTCATCATGAAGACATTGTTCATTTGACTTTTCTACATTAAACTGCCAAATTCGTAGCTTCTTACTATCCTAATAAATGACTTATTACATACTAGTACCTGAAAACACAAGGTATACATATAAATCATTAAAGTTCAACTCATCATATGAGGTTTTTTTAGATGTTCTTAGTGGCCTGTTCATCATTCTGTGTGGAGCTAATCCTATAGGGAGCTACACCTAGATGTCGAATGGTCATTGTAGACTTGAGTGCACACAAATGTACAGTTATTGTGGACTTGAGTTTGTGGGTTCATTAAATGTAATGATTTTTTAATTTACCAGGCATTTCCTATTTTCATCCATGGACCTGTTTTAAAATGTAAGTATTTTAAAATCAAAATGATCCTGTTCTTTGATATGTTTGCAGTCAAAAAGATCAAGTTAGAATACATTTCACTGCGTATTGTACATGTATGACCATGCATGTGACAAATCACGAATCTGGAATCTTGAATCTTGAATTTAATTTCGTTTTCTGGTGTTCCCTTTTCTATGATGTGAGATTTTTTACTCCTGGCAGTGTGTCGTTTGGTGACCCTCTCCTTAAAAGTATATAAGCAGATAAAATCCCCTTCCAGCTTAGAGTCTATAACACTCCTTTTAAGTCATTTGCACCAGTGTGTGGTCTTTACACTGCCTGATTTCTTGGCACCAATCCACCCAACCTCTTCCTCCCATATTTGGCTTGATTGTCTTTCTCCTCTTATGCTGTCAAACACTTGTTCACAGATTCTTCAAAAATTATATATTCACTTCAAAGAGCTCTGCTCCATGCCATTCTTTACCCTCAGGTCCATTTGTAAATGAGGAATTCTAGCAGTGTATTATAGATGTGCCACCTGAGCACTCAAATCTGACCCTCCAGGTCCAGACAGGCCCTTTGATCCACAACACACTATTTTGAACCTCCCAGCTGCTGAACGTGCAAAACCTTGAGAGGGCTCTTCATGATTGCTCCAAGGTGTCTCATAAAGATGCAGAAAGAGTGTTGAAGTCATTTGGAAGAATGAGGTAATGTGTCTGGCATGAGATGAAGTGGAAGCATTACTTTGGGGAAGAGGTATAGAAAATGTAAGATATAAAAAACAAGTAGTATATTGTAACATAGCTGTCATGTGGTGTCCGTGATTCCGATTACATTTAATCCATACATATATAATTCATTCAAATGTATCTAAAAAGAGCAAACTTAATATTATTCTTCAACTGTTAAGCTAATTTACTGTAACACACTTGAGTTGGCTCATTAATGACTATCATTTGCTAATGACAAGACTTGTCTGTGTTACAGTAGTAAAATGTGCAGTGCATATTGATAAGAGACCAGTGGTGGCTCCTGGTCAATATTCTTGGTGAAACAAACCACCCACGCCGTGAAACAAACTCAGTACCTGGCCGTACACCCTGGGCAGCTCTTGCAGCCTGTATCTTCTCCCTCAATCTCCTCACAGTGTTAAATCACTACAAAATGTAAAAAGTATTTTATTGTAAAATATCTTACAAACACGCAATAGCAATGTTTATTTCAACAGAACATAATCAACAATATTTCTAAATCCCAAGAAAACATATCTAACCTCTTTCTCAGCTTATAAATTAATTCTACCCTCCTGATCTTCTTGGTGAAGTTGTTAATCACTCGGTTATACCAGCGAGGATTGTTTTCCAGGGATTTCACCAGTGCCCAGCTGGTGGTGGGTATCGTTAGCATGCGGTCAGGCTAACAAGCTAATGCCCTTCCTTCTGTGCACTTGTAGACTAATGATAAAAATTATAAAATAAAAAGAAATACTATTAATAAATACTTGTAAATAATATGTTATGCGTTTTCTTATGTATGAAGCTTCAGTTTCACTCTCAAGATCAGTGCTCAGTACATAGAATGGAACAAAGTGAAAACAAAGGCGGTGATTGGTCACAGTGTTATGTCAGTCATTTGGAAGTGGAGAATTATCCTATCACAGTAGGCAGTCGCTTGTTTCATGGGCGGGACTTATTTACCATTATAGTCAATTGAAACCTCGAAAACGCACGAGCCACCACGGTCTGAGAATATTTACATTGAAATGAATGTGAGGCTGTGAAACATGTTTCACTGAAATTCTCTGTTTCACAGCAGTTGGGGGTGGCGCTGTTTCATGTTTTCATGCCGTAGAACTGTAACGGTATTGAGGAGCTGAAATTAAGAGAGCAACCTTATTTTTATGAGCTTTTTTTGTTTCACACCAAAAAAAATGTGATTGTTATGAATTTTTTTTGCATTATTTTTCTTGGTGAAACATTGTTTCACCTGTAGTCTTATAGAAAGCACCACTGTAAGAGACCCAAAATGTTTTGGATAACAACAACAATCATAATAATAATTAGGATGATGATGATGATGATGATGATGATGATGATGATGATGGTCTGTTTCATGGTTATTATATTATGTTATTAATGCATGAAACAGAACAGAATGATGTTTATAGTTTTCTATTGAGGTTGAGTGATGATAGTGATCTTTTGTATCAAAGAATTTTCTTTCTCCCTCCCTCACACATGAACACATATGTATATGAATATAATGATATATGGTAAACCCCCGTTTATCGCAGGTGTTATGTTCCAAGACCATCCATGTATAGTGAACCACGTTGTTGTGACTAAATGCCTATTTTTATAGTATAAACCCAAATATGCCCACAAATATACACTTTAATTTCATTTTAAACTCACTACCCTTAAAGAAAATGTAAAGGTGATTGATGCATGTGCATTTTCTTTGGTATGCACTGTTGTTTTCTTTGGTATAAGTAGGTAAATACAGTAATACATTAATTTAATTTAATACAGGGCTCTAGGAAGAACAAAGCAAAAAACATGAAAACACTCGAGACGCTCTATGGGTGAAATCTGGAATGCAGTATCACAGGGCAGTATTCAATCAACAGCAAGGAGAAATAAGTACCATTCTCCGATTGGCTACTTTCAAATGGCAGCCTCTGAGTCCAGTTGACTGTGAAGTCCAGGCCTCGTGTGCCATGCCCCGTTGTCCTTGTGCTGGGTTGTATACGTTTGGGGAGGCTCATCCCGGTCAGGTGCCTCCAGGGGCGGACTGGCAGTCTGTGCATTCTGGAAAAGTCTCTCCTTAACTAAGAAATCAGCTAACAATAGCAGAGGGTGCTAATACAATCATTTATCAGGTGGAAAATCCATATTTAAATGCCAGGATAGACCTCTGGCACCCCCAAAGAACGGCCAAAACGAGACCCCAGAGACGTCTGCGTGCACCAACCACGCTTTTACATGTACTGGTGGAGAAAGTCCAGGGCCATGTTTTTGTCCCAGTCCACACCTGAGAGCCTCTGATTGCCTTGCTAACTGCCCAAACATAAACAACCAGCACTAGGACGAGGGGGCGTGTGGCACGAGGCCCAGAAAATCTGTGTTAGACTGAAACTGCTATGGATGATCCATGTAAAAGCGGAAGTTACTGTACATAACACGTAATGGACATACATGTATAATATATGTGATATTTCTGGTTATAGATGTATGTAGACCAGTTTGTTCATTATTGAGAATTCACAACACATCAGCTAGTATGTTTCACAATGTAATTGGTGTGTGGTGTGTGGTTGGTCGCATCACAGACTGCGCAGATTGGCGAATCTGTTTCAGTAATAAAATGCAGCTGAACGCTCCCAGACGCTGTATCCTTGGGCGCCGGGCACTATAACTGACTAGATCTCTCATCATTCAGCAGCTTTGAAAGAGCCAGTTCAGCTTTTCAGCACTGCGTCGAGTTTCAGGACCACTGCGGAGTTTTATCTGGGCTTTTATTTTTTTGTTTAGCCCAAATTTAGTTTTAATGTTCTTTTGATGGGTGTGAGGGAAAGCTTTAGTTGAGGCATCGCGGAGGGATCTGCATGCTGGGTGAGGATTAACAGGGTTCACACGCACACACACACACACACACACACACATCCACACTCACACACACTCACGCACTCCCATAAGCGGACTGCGCAGCGGCGCGCGGGCACACGCAGGATTCAGGCAACTTCTTCTAGCATGGATGCAGAATGAGGTCTCTGTCTGTAGGATATTTAACAAAGTTTTACTCCTGAAACCTCCCTCACTGGTGTCCCTTTGACATCAGTGTGACATTCACTGTTGAGAAAATCCGAAGGATACTTGTGTTTTTTTTATTTTATTTTTAATTATATATTTTTTTACAAACCTATTTTCCTTATCTGTTGGAAGTCTGAGAGAAAGGACTTAATCTGGGACGTCTTTAAAGATGCTGCTGTCCAAGTTTGGATCTTTTTCTCACATTTGCAGCACGACCAACATTGATCACTTGCCGGTGAAAATCCAGCTCCAATCAGGTAATATTAAAGCTGGACACGCTTCATTTATTTACTACGGAGAACGGCTCGTTGGGCTAACGTTTATTCTTGTTTATTACTGATTTGTTATTGTGTTATAAGGCGTGTGTATGTCAGGACAGGGTCCTCATCAGACCAGCTGCACACACTCCCTGACCTCAGATCATCTGAAGCCATTGTGATGACTTGGTGGGCACGTTTGCAAATCGTGTGTGTTTGTGTGTGTGTTTTCAGCAAAATCAGAACGGGAGCCGTTTGAAAAGCTCTACCATGTGGGGTCTGTGCTGGGGAGCGGGGGGTTCGGCACCGTGTATGCCGGCAGTCGTCTCGCGGACGGGTCTCCGGTAAGTCTTCAGCGCGCGGGCTTTGTTGTTGCGGCACATGGCCATGATTTTGCGCACGGTCCTCCTCCAACTAAGTGTGTGTTTCTCTTGTTTCAGGTCGCTATTAAACATGTGGCCAAGGAGAGAGTCACTGAATGGGGCACAGTCGTGAGTATTAGATCTACGATCGTATTTTTAAAAGTCTTTTTTCTTTCTTTGTCTGTGCGTCACTTTACGAGCCTCCTGTCTGCTCTCCAGAACGGCTCCTTGGTTCCTCTGGAGGTTCTGCTGCTGAAGAAAGTGGGGAACGTCTTCCAGGGCGTCATTAAACTGATCGACTGGTACGAGAGGCCGGACGGCTGGCTGATCATCATGGAGAGACCGGAGATGGTAAAAGACCTGTTTGACTATATAACAGAGAAGGGCGCGCTGGACGAGGACACAGCCCGCGGCTTCTTCCACCAGGTGCTTGAGGCGGTCCGCCACTGCTACGGCTGCGGGGTGGTCCACCGAGACATCAAGGACGAGAACCTCCTGGTGGACCTCCGCACGGGAGACCTGAAGCTCATCGACTTCGGATCAGGGGCGATCCTCAAGGACACCGTGTACACAGACTTCGATGGTGAGTCCTTGACTTCCACGCCCTCCCATCCATTTACACGACTACTGTGAGCGAAAATGGCTCTTTTGAAGCGAATAAACATTCCCGTGAAATAATTCATTTAAAACATATATTTTGCGAAGAGTAGCCCAGGAAAAAAAGAGTCTGGGCGACCTTTAAGTTTCCAGCGCCTCATCTTTGTTATCTGATCTTTCAGACCACACAAAGACGGTTGTGTCTGTCCTGAACACAGCTATAATGTTTTAATATGAAAGGGTGTATATGACATTTAAAACCATACGCTATAAAGAGTTCCTGAAAGAGGCGCTTTTTGTGAACGACGAGTTGTGAAACCACGTGAGTGTGTTTTTGTTTGGTATCCAGGCTGGTGTCAGCTCCTCTGCTGAAGAGGCTTTTGTTATGGGAAGTGACTCACGCTGCGCGTTATTTGGAATTGCATATGCACCGTACTGGGTGTGAGCGACAGGGGGTGTAGATTGGCCTCTCGTTTCAGAGGGTTTTTACTGGTGTTGAGTCCTGCTCTCAGCCGGCTGCACATGTGGTGGAGGAGGGGCTGCTGGCGCCCGCCTTTTCCAGTCAGCTGACTGAGGGGGCTCTCACAACACACACGCAGCCTGGTCCAACTGGAACAGACATCTCTTACGAACCCTGCCAGTCACACCGATTATGAAAGATTTCCTCACACTAGTGATGGACAATACCTTTTTTTCCATTTGTAAATCTTCAGAACAATTCAGACATGCATGTGAAACAACACTGCGTTGTTTTTGTCTCTGTATATTTTTATTTTGTTTATTTCAATACCATTTTAATCAGTACTACATTGATCTTGGAGAAAATTACTTGAGTCCTCTACGTTTAACACGTTCACCTGAATGAAGCAGTGGGCTGCAGAGTGTCAGGACAGTATCATGCTCAAGGGAACCACAGTGGTGTCACTGGTAGTCCTAGGATTCAAACCCACAACCTTCCGATTACAGGGGCAACACCCTAACCACCAGGCCAGCAGCTGCCCATGCCTGCTAAACTAACTCTTCCCCCATTTCCGTGTGCAGGTACCAGAGTGTACAGCCCTCCGGAGTGGATTCGCTACCACAGGTACCACGGGCGCTCCGCGACGGTGTGGTCGCTGGGCGTGTTACTGTACGATATGGTGTGTGGGGACATACCATTTGAACACGATGAGGAGATTCTGAAGGGCCGTCTCTTCTTCAGGAGGAGAGTCTCCGCTGGTACGTCAAGCTTCAGGCTTTTTGCCAGTCTTTCGTCTCCATCAAAGCACTGTTTTGTTTGTTTGTATGTAATGGCATGGTGAAGTTAACTCTTTGTTGCTTGCCCCTTTACAGAGTGTCAGCATCTGATCAAGTGGTGCCTCAGCCTGCGTCCTTCAGACAGACCTACACTGGAACAAATATTTGAGCATCAGTGGATGCATATGAAGAAAGACTCAAAGCCAGAGAATGGGGATATCACTCTTCTCGTGATCAGCACAGATTCTTCATCGAGCACAAATTCAAGCAAAGAGAGCCTCTGACGGGAATGGATATATATTGACTGGCCATTCATTTCACAAAAGTCGACTTCTTTAAGTTACTTTATTTTTCCAGTCTTCTTTTTTTCATTTTAAAGGGATGGACTCTTCATGGGCATTACACAAGCAGTGATGCTAGCAACCCTATGGTCATACTTATTGCTCTTATAGAGCTTAGACTTGGACTTTACTTTTAAAACCTATTAGTTCAGTGCCTTGTTTTCTCCCCCAGGAAGCTGCTTTTGTGGGACCTACATTCTTGTTCATAGGTCTCTCTCCCACGCCCCCTTGTGGTGGAACATTCTCTCAACACAGTGCAGGAGACTCCTTTATTTTCTAAGAGCGGGGACTCAAATGTTGCAGAACTCCTTTGGTGTTCGCACACTACTTCAGTTCTGCTGTGGCCACATACTGGCCTCTGGTTAGCAGATACATAGGTGATGTGCACAATCAATGCAATATTCATGGGTTGTATGTTTTTGAATACAAATACGTGTTATATTTATGTGTATTCTCTCCCATGTATATTATTTATTCATACAAAACGAACATTCCACATTCTGTGGTTATTTATTTATTTATTCATTTTATACCATCTGCAAAAGGAAACAGTGCTAGAGTTGATATTCCTCCCCCCTCCGGCTTACTTGTAGCTCAATCTAAAGAATTACAGGTCAGCTAGGCCTGTCTAATACTATATATGTGGGACTGAAATGCTAATGTAATATGACTCTAGTAGTTGTCATCTTTCTTCCATACTAGATGGAAGTAGCGTTCTAGTTTGTACTTCCACTGTGACTGTGGAATTCTTTTTGCATTTGTGAAACAAGTTTATTTTTTTATAACAATAAATTCCTTTAATATGAAACTGTTGTGTTGTTTCTGATATTTATTTGTGTAATATATCTGGGAGTTCCATGTAGCAGGTTGCATTAGAGTGGGATGATACATTGTAGAGTGTTTTATCTTGCAAAATTTTGATACCTAATGTTTTGCATTTTATTAAACAGAAATAAAGCCTCCTTATTAATTTGTTTAATTTTTTTTGGGGGGTGGGGTGGGGGGCAGCTGGTGGTCTGGTGATTAGAGAGTTGTCCCTATGATTAGAAGGTTATGGGTTTGAATCCAGGACTACCAGTGAGGGTACTAAGGTTCACTTGAGCAAGGTACTGTCCCCAAACAATGCTCTCCAGGTGCTGCGTTCCTGGCTGCCCAAATCTTCACTTGGTGAATGAGTTAAATGCAGAGGACTCAAGTAATATCCTCTAACATATATATAATTAAAAATAAATAAAACATGTAAAGAGAAGGCAACTAACACGACATTTTCTCACAAGGGGAGGGTGCACTTTTAGGGCAGCAATTACAAAAATTCACAGTTCTGTTCACTGAGACTTTGCTGCCCCCTAAAGATTTCGGGTAATATTGAGGCGTTTAGGCATGGGAGGGGAAGGGAAGTGAGGTGGTGGAAATTGGATAAAGTAAAATGTTTTGGGGACCTGTTAAGTTTGTGTTTCTCTGTTGGTCTGTTTTTTTTCTTCAGCTCATTTTGACACCCTGAAATAAATATATTGAAGTAAGAGGTGGTTTTCACCCACACGTGTGTGTTGAATTTGTGGGTGTGTGATACGTTTTTGAGTGAGTGTAAGAGTGGAGTGTGTTTTGGGTTTGTGGGTGGGTTGAGTATCTGAGTTAATGTAAGAGTGGAGTTTATGCTGGGTGTGATTCGGGTGTTTATTGAGTGTGTGCGTGGGGTGTATGCAGGGTGTGTGTAGTGTTCTCGGGCGGTGGGGGAGGGGGTCTTTGCTGGGTTCCTGGCCGAGCCGCTTCCTCGTTGCAGGGACGTTGTGAGTCACGTTGTGCTGGGCAGGATCCGATCAGCCGCATTGTTGTTGGGGGAAGGAGCGGCGAGGCAAGCTAGCCTGCTAGCACACACACACACACACACACACACACACCCTTCGTTTTGAACCTTAGACGGCCTGGCTGCCCCAATAGGCGAATGGTTATATTAATGAGAGGGCTTAGGCGGCTTGGCGAGCTCCTGGTTGACTTCAGGCGGTTGTTGTGGCTCCTACACCGAGTAGTAGCTCGAGCGGCGCCTGTCGGGTGCTAGCGCTGCTGTAGCGGGGAGCGTGTGCGAAGAGGCTCCGCGGCTCTGCAGGCCCCGCACGCCGCTGCTGCAGCCTTTAGCCAGAAGCTAGCGCGCCCTGGTGTTACTCTACTACACCCCAAAGGTAAGAAATGGATACCGTCTATTTGTTTGAGAGAATTTCACCGAACACGTATCTAGTTCGGCGTATAAGGACATCGAGGCTCTGATGTGGAAGTGGAAGACCTTTACCTTTTAATATGTTCCCCTTTTTAGACCTTGTTTGTTTTGTCTGACGCCATCTTTGCCTAATTTCGAGGACTAGTAGCTAGGGTTAGCCCGCTAGAGCTACAGAGAGGGGCAGGGACTGGCCTTGGCTACTTTTTGTTGTTGTACGATCAGGCGAGCTAGTAGGCTAATGATGTGTATGTGGAAAGACCTGCCCTTGTTTCTGTACCTTGCCTTCCTTCCTGAAGTGAGCTCTAAAGGTTGCTCTCAGTCTTGTTAGTTTCTCACTCGTGCAGTTGTGCTAACGTTAGCTGAGTCCAGTGCTGCAGGCTCCCTGCCCTGCAGAGCTGAAACTGGTCTGTTGAGCTAATTATTAAAAGCTCTCCGTGAGCCAGAGAAAGCATGTTGTAGGGCAAGGAAGAGCAAAAACGGCCAACAGGCCAGGACTATAGTTGTGGACATATAGGATAATTCAATAAAAACGTTATAGTAGTAGTTTAGATCCACCGCAATACAGCTAGCTTAACTTGTCTAGTATGCCGGACGAGTGCTTGATACTAAGCAGTGCTTTCCTTTTGCTTGTTTACCCTGAAAACCCACATTCCTTCATGCAAATTCTAACCGTATAATATCCACATGGTTTGTTTTCTAACAATACAGAGGTTATATATGTTCTTGTTTTCATAAGGAACACGTTACAGGACTCACAAGTCCGTTAGAACAGTCTGAGGTGTTTGTTGTTTGGAACAGTGGACCGTTTCAAGTTTGGCTTCATGTTGCTATGGACACAGCCCTGTTTTAGTTGTCTGGGAGTTTTTTTATGAAGCAGGTTAGATATTTTGCTGGTTCTACAGTAATCAAGCAGAAAGTATCTAGAATAAATCAAGTTGAGCTGTTTAACTGGGTAAATGTATTTTTTTAAATGTCAGATTCAATTCTTTGTGCTCACTTTGTCTCACTTTTGTTTGTAAATGAATGCCTCTTTGTTAGTTCCTCCAGGTGTTGAAAATGAGGAAGAAAGCAAGGCAGAATCGTTTAGCCACCACACAGAGGCCTCCATCGCCCATCAAACCCTCACGGAACCGTGAGACACTTACTTATGCTGAGGCCCAGCGCATGGTGGAGTTGGAGATTGATGGACGTGTACATCGAATCAGCATCTTTGACAAGCTTGATGTCATCAACAGTGACGATCCTTTAGCTCAGGAGATCAGTGAATGCAACAGCAACAAGGAGAATGCTGAGAAACCACCCCAGGTTTTGGTGCGCTCTGTGAGGCTCAAAAATAACCAGCAGAAGAAGGGTGTCACTCTCACCACAGGGCAGAGTTCTCCAGCTCAGGGGAGGTTACCAGAACCAAAAATCCGAACAGTTGAGTATAATCTTCCAGCTGTGCCGCGAAGACCCTCTGCTTATTACACTTACGTGGAGAAGACATCCGATGAGCTGGATGAGGAGGTGGAGTATGATATGGACGAGGAAGATTATGCATGGCTGGAACTAATCAATGAGAAGAGAAAGACTGAGGGCTACAGCCAGGTGTCCCAGAATGTTTTCGAGTTCCTAATGGATCGCTTCGAGAAGGAGTCCTTTTTTCAAAGCCAAGGTCAAGGAGATCCACAGTCCCTCATTGATGAGGATGCTGTATGCTGCATCTGCATGGATGGCGAGTGTCAAAACAGTAATGCTATTCTTTTTTGTGACATGTGCAACTTAGCAGTGCATCAGGAGTGTTACGGGGTCCCACACATCCCAGAGGGCCAGTGGCTTTGCCGACATTGTTTACAATCTCCCTCACAGCCTGCCGAGTGTATTTTTTGTCCCAATAAAGGTGGGGCACTTAAGAGGACAGATGACGATCGTTGGGGCCATGTGGTCTGTGCCATTTGGGTCCCAGAGGTCGGCTTTACCAACACGGTCTTCATTGAGCCCATAGATGGAGTTGCTAACATTCCGCTTGCTCGTTGGAAACTGACCTGCTACCTCTGTAAAGAGAGAGGTGTTGGTGCCTGCATTCAGTGCAGCAAGGCCAATTGTTATACTGCCTTTCATGTGAGCTGTGCTCAGAAAGCGGGCTTGTACATGAAGATGGAGCCCATCAAAGAGGTATCTGATACAGGATCCACAACATTTTCAGTGAAGAAAACAGCCTATTGTTGTTCACATACTCCCAATGGTTGTGTCAGGAGGCCCATTGCCATCTATGAGGATGCCCAGCCCAAAAACGGTCTTTGTCAAAAGGACAAACAGAGTGGAAAAACAAGGGTAAAGGGGTGTAAGAAAAAGAAGAATAAGAAATTGGATGCAGAGCTGGCTCCAGTGGTTCCAGCTGTGTCTGTGCCAAGTATAACACCTAAAAGGTAAGATTCCTGTGGTGCTGGAACTAAATGTTAGCTCACCCATCAACATGCATTATGTCTGAAAAGTTGTGTAAATCTTTTAGCAGCAAGCTTGTTAGTTTTTCATTTCTATGCATACTGTCTGGTAAGAGCATAGTATATTCTTTAATACTAGTAGGATGTTATGATGTAGTATAACCGATTGTTGATCATTCTTGTATTTCAGCTTCAACACTATCCTCAACCAAGTCTCTGTGCAAAGGAAAAGGCTGTTTGTGGAGCGTGTTCTCAGTTACTGGATGCTCAAAAGGCAGTCCAGAAATGGTGTGCCTCTTATTCGACGTCTGCAGACCACTGTGCAAACTCAAAAAGCACCAGAACTAGTAAGTGCTTGAAGCTGCGATGTTAAGTTAAAATCAGTTCTCACAAAAATATAATTAATAATCAATACCATTGTGTCTCAGTTATATCAAGTATCCTAATGTCAATTAGTGGCTGTTTAGAAAAAGAGGGACATTTAAGGTTTGAAGCATATTTATTTAAGCAATTTCCTTGGAGGATTTGTATATACAGTCTCTGTGTTTACAGGAGCAAAGTGATGATGATTGCTGGACATTGAAGGAGCAACTAAAGGACCTGCATCGCTTGCGGCATGACCTGGAGCGGACCCGCTTACTGCTGGAGCTTGTTCGTAAAAGAGAGAAGCTCAAGAGAGAGCAGGTCAGAGCAAAGCAAGCACTTTCTGCAAACAAGTTTCCCTCCCTGAGATGGGCTAAGTGCTCAGGGCCTTTGCTATGCATAGCATATTACCATTATTTTTTATTTAGAGCATTTGTTTTATGTAGTTGTCTTGCTTATTTTCTGTGATTCCTCTCCTCAGATGAAGCTTCAGCAATCAGTGTTAGAGATGCAGCTCAGTCCATTTATTATTGTGTTGCGAGCTGTGCTGGAACAGCTAAAGGAGAAAGATCAGGCAAAAATATTTGCCCAGCCTGTTAACGTCAAGGAGGTAAGGCTCACTTATCCATTTCTTTACATGTTTGAATTTAACATGGCTCTGTTTTATACCTGGAAAGGATAATGCTATCCATGTTGGATTTTATATAAACTCTTAATCTTTGGATCATTGTTGTCTGTAAGGTTCCAGATTATCTTGATCACATCTCACACCCAATGGATTTCTCTACCATGAGCAAACGCATAAATGCCCATGAATACAGGAACTTGGATGAGTTTGAAGATGACTTTAACCTCATCATTAGTAACTGCATGAAGTACAATGCTAAGGATAACTACTTCTATCGTGCTGCTGTGCGCATGCGAGATCATGGAGGAACTATCCTTAGGAAGGCTCGGCGAGACGTGGAGCGGATAGGCTTTGACTTCCCTAGTGGAATACATCTGCCAGAACAACCTAAATTTGAACCTTCTCCAACCCTGGCATGGGAAGATGGTAATGAAGCCTGTATTTCTCCATGCATTAGCTTTAATTAGTGTCTATCTTAGGTGACGATTAACAGTGTTGTTCTTTGAAAATAGGGGAAATGTTATTAAAAATTCTGTGATGCTTTGACTGTTGCAGTTGACCGGCTGCTGAATCCAGCAAATCGGCAGCACATGCCTTTAGAGGAGCAGCTCAGTAAATTGTTAGAGATGCTGGATTTAACCACTGCTATGAAAACAAGTCCATCACGGAGCAAGCGTCTCAAGCTATTGAAGAAGACCATCAGTGATGTGCGACTTGAAATGAGCCAGCAGGCCAGTTGTCCTCCATCAGAACCGAGCCAGCCCCAGGAGGAAGACACACCACTACCCGCTGTGGAGTGTCTGGAAGAAGAAGGTGAAAACATTTGGAATTATCACATTTTTATCCTTCATAGTTGTGTGATTGGTGTTGATACAAGCACGTACGTTGACGCTAAACTGCATGTTGTGAAGTGTGTTCATACTCAGTTGTTTTTTTATTTCACAGTTGACAAGTCATTACCTCCCAAACTGGAGCCTTCAGTTTCTGTCCCACTTGTCACACATTTGGACAGCCCTTCAGAGCCCCCTGCACTGAAACCCATGGAGCTCAGCCCTGATAAGTGCCCTAGAAAGGTCAAATTTGATGGCAAGATGCAAGCTACCTCACTGCTAAATGGACTTACACCTGATCTGCGGCCCTCTGAAAACAACGTTGTGGTTGCTACCTCCACACTTACAGAACCAGCAGGAACAGTTAACAGGCGGACCGCTGTGCTTTTCAGGAAGTCTAAGAGTGTTAGCCCACAGAAACCAGCAAAGACTGGACAAGCGTCCATGGACTGCCCCCAGTTAGGCACCAAGACATTCCTGTCAGTGGTCATTCCTCGCCTGGAGACGTTACTCCAGCCCCGGAAGCGGTCTCGCAGTGGAGACAGCCAAGATGGAGATGAGGAGGAATGCCCAGTGAAGCGTAGTGGTAAATGAAATATAATACATTGCTAAACAGCGTGGATAAGGGTTGATATTCAGAATAACTGATGTACTCGAGCCTTACTGAAGCATTATCCTATGAGCATCCCAAGGTATCAGTTTTTGTAGGCAAAAACCTTTTCAGTATTTAATTTTTTGGGAAATGTAGGTTTTTGTCTTTTTTTTGTTGTTGTTGATTTGTACTTATTTTATATGAGTATTTTGGTTCATTCTGGGTAAGTACATGTGGTTAAATAAATGATTGTAAATATTCCGCCACTGAGGTGACATGTTTTGTGTTTAAGGACTGTCCAATGGCTTTGTACTAGAGCACCATAAAGAGCCAAGTGGCAGAATGCTCGAACCTCGTCGTCGCTGTGCCTCTGAATCCAGCATCTCCTCTAGTGGAAGCACCAGTGTGCTGGGAAATATGAGGTACAAATGCTAAGAATTACACTGAATTTAAACTGGATCTCATTTTTCATTTTGTCTTTCTGTTTCAAAGTCTTTTAGAAATTACATGACATTTGAATAGCGTATCTTTTGACAGATTACTTACTGTGAGGTAACAGCAGCTTAGCAGAATGTATACATTGTTGCATATTGCAAACGCATTGACCATTTGTTTTTCTGTCAACATCAATTCGGAACAGCTCTGCTCTTGGCGTGCTTAGCACTGTCAGTCATTCCAAGAGTGGGAAAGGGAAGCAGGCAATGACACGGCGAAACACGACAGATGACAGAAATGAACTGACTGCGTGCATGGAAATGGGAAACATTTCCAAAGCAAGCAAGTTGGCAGCTGGTGAGTTGCCTGCTTTTGGAAAATGTGGAATTGTAGTGTTTGTTTCGAAACGGTGGCCATGTATTAACAAAATAACATGGGCTAAAAGTTGTCTGTGCCTATGCTGCTGCCAGGCCAGCTTTGGGAAGCTTGCTGCCCCATTCTTCTTTGCTTGCTTTAGTAATGCTCTGCTACATGGCTTCAGCTGACGCTCTGTGATGCTTCTGCTTTTGCTTCACTGTCTGCATGAATAATTTCAATTGCAAGTGCATCTGTCTCATAATTAAAGCCATCACAGCTAATCCTCTTTTAAATGTTTCACGTTTGTTTGCTAACAAAGCAGTGACAAGTGCAATTCCATTCAAAAATCTTTGGTTATACTATTCATTGAAATGTATGCCAGAAGCTTTTTTCCTTCATATTTTTGAAGTTTCATTTGCTCTCCAGAGCTCTCTCAGGCTTTATATTTTGATGCAGTGCTTATTGGACTGACTAGTAATGATGGTTTTAGTCTAGTAAGGTATTTTGCATTCTAAGCATGTCTTTTTCTAATGCAGTGCTAAAATTAGTAAGCAGGTTTTTTTGCCTGATTTTTTTGGATGGAATTCTCTTGATCTGATGAATACCAGCTGTGAGGGGGAAACTGCCCAGGTGAACTAACTCTGCTTCATGCCTCTTGCGTTGGAGAGTTGGCCCTTGCTACTTATTGCTGTTTGGAATTGCACAGCCATGGCTCTTGCACTTGAGGTGTTCTGCCTCATGTTTTTGGTGAACTCCTCGTAACCTATCATTATTCCTACTTCCATAGAACTTGACAACAGCAATATATGGATGCCCCCTAATACTACCACACTAACTCTGGAACCCTTTAAACTAGTCTGGGCAAAACTTAGTGGATATCCCTCCTACCCTGCCTTGGTGAGTGTGCATGTATGCATGCCAGACAGAGACTTTTTTTTTTCTCCATCATCCCATGCATCTGCCTTCTGCCATCCTGTGACTTGTGTTCTTGATGACACAAGTGTCATGCTGCCGCACAAATCAGAGGTGTAGAAGCCAAAGCATTGTTTGCCAGGTGACTCAGAGAAAGTGTGTGTGTGGGTGAGTGCGTATGTGTGTTTGGGTGTGTCAGTTTAGAGATGAGCATTTCCATCCTCGAGCTACAGCTCTCGCTGTCACTTTCTGGGGGAAAAAACGTTTTCTGACTTCCCCTCTCACTCATTCGTGTAGATCATAGATCCACAGATGCCCCGGGCGGGTTATCAGCGCAACGGCGTGTACATCCCCACTCCTCCACGGGACGTGCTCAGGGTCGGCGAGCTGATGCAGTACAGGTCAGAGGAGAGACTCTACCTCGTCCGCTTCTTCGACAACAAGCGCAACTGGTGAGATACTCCTTATGTTATGTTTATTTTAACCAGCAGTGCCAAAAGCATACTAAAGAATAAAATGAATTGTAAGTGATTTGCCAGTGATAACACAGATGTTAGAAAAATTATCATTGGAAGTTGCACTGAGAATATTTGTGTGATTTCCCCCCCCACTGGAGGTTGATGAAGGTAAAATATATGACTCAAATTAAGCATACTTTCATTTTTTTTTTTAGGCAATGGCTTCCTAAGTCCAAAATGGTACCTTTTGGGATCAACAAGACATTAGATAACATCAAAATGTTGGAGGGTCGCTCTTCAAGCATTCGCAAAGCTGTGCAATGCGCCTTCAGCCGTGCCATGAACCACCTGAGCCTAGTCCAGGACTTAAGTGATGGGGACTAAACCTCATTTGATGGATCTCTACAGAGGTCATCAGCCCCATGTTTACCTAGTGTTACACTTGCATATCTGGCTAGCCATGCCTATGTGGAGCCTGAATCGGCCTTGTCCGTCATTGGCCTTCCATCAAGGAGCAGGATAAGCTTCTCAAATGAATACGAGAAGATCTTCACCTACTAATGTGCTGCAAGACTGCTGTGAATACTTACTGCCATCACAACCCACCTGTTCACTCCCATCATCATCCTTTCACAAAAGCCACGTATCCACCTTTGCCTGTAAATACCAGACCATTGTAAGTTATCCAACACTAATTTATTATTTTTGGTTGGTACCGTACATGACCTCATGGAAGATTTCTTCTCCAAGGTGAATTCTCAACTTCGCACTGAGGTGCGGACCCCACTGGTGCTACAATGCGAGCAAAGCCTCAAGATTTTTTTTGTTCCCACCCCCCCCAGAGACATAGATGAGGCTGTCGCACTTACTGTATGAAACAAAATTTCTTTTTAGCAGTTAAGTTATTGAAATTTACCAATGCAAGCTTCTCCTCTTTTGGCATTAATGTTATCTACTTTTTTATATAATGACAAATATTCTTATGGGACACAACTATGTGCTGTTTGTACATATTTATATAAAGCTATGAAATTCTATACTGTATATGTAATAGTTAAAGAGTCAAAACTTTTTTTTTTGGACAGAGAGAAAAAAGTAGCGATGAAAAAACCAGAAGTGCATCACTCATGCAAAACCAAAAATTTTGCTGCCCAGTTTTTTTTGTGCTTTTCCCCTTAATTTTATTTACACTTTTACAGTTTTCACATGAACGAGTGTGAAATATGAATGTGGTCGCGTGTGTGTATAGTGTGTACAGAAAATAGTTGAGAGATTTTTCCAACTTGTTGCATTTATTTCACTGTGTTGTTGGGACCTGTGTTATAGAGTTAAGAGAATGTGCCTGTGCAAATGAATTGTATTAGAACAAAAAAAGTATGCAAAACTTTATATTCAGAGTGTGTTGGGACAACTTGGTGAACGCTGTGGTTGATTATTGTTGCTTTTCATGTGTGTTTTAGTCATAGCCATCTGTTGTGACGGTTGAACTTGTCTTTTTTTTCCATAAAGGATTTTGGGTAGCAAAGGACATATTCTTATGAATTCTTTATTTTGTATGAATGTTATGTACTTATATTGAGTGGTACTCTGTATTCTTTTCTCTGGGAGGATCACATAATAGCCAACGGTAGTGAATGCTGGCAAGATCCAGTATTTTTTTAAGTACACTGAAAATAAAAAAAAAAAATGAAAAGAAAAATCGAGCAGAGATTCCTTGTTTTGTTGGGAGAACTGTATGTTACCAGAACAGCCAACAGGTGGAGCTCTGGAATAGCAGTTTCTCTTGAAGCACTGCATAGAGTGCAGCCGACATACAATTATTATAATCAGCTGCTTTATTAGATAAACCTAATCATAAGCTGTTTTATCTTTTACGATGATTCCTGGGTAATCGGAGGTTATGCCCTCTGTTAATACTTAACATGCTATTTTTTTTTTCAAATAGTCTTTTATTCTATTCGAAGTTCTTACATCCCATTGCAAATTATCTGCATAAAAATATTTGGCATTAAAACATCTCTTAAAGTGTCCTCTACATTTGCTTTAATGAGTGCATGCACTCAAGCTTTCATGCTTGAGTTTGCACAAAAGCTTGATGTGTCACTCAAATCTACCTCCGAGATTTTAAAGCAGGGGTGTTGAGCTCCAGTCCTGGAGAGCCATGGTCCAGCACCTTTTGACGATTTCTCTGCTCAGAAACACCTGGTTCCCTTCACCAGGTAATGGTCAAGTTTAGTGAATGTGTTTGAGTAGGAGAACCATCAAACTCTGCTGGACCCACCTAAATACATAAACTGACAAAGCGCTTACTATCACAAGCTTGTGTACATTTTAATGTCTAATGAGTGCAAGATCTTTTATATTCATAATTTTGGGTGGGTGGGGGGGGGGGGGGGGGGGGGGGGGGGGGGGGGGGGGGGGGGGGGGGGGGGGGGGGGGGGGGGGGGGG
>JBBPCW010000127.1:9983632-10010739 GCA_037974425.1 Phenacogrammus interruptus
TCTCTCTCTCTCTCTCTCTCTCTCTCTCTCTCTCTCTCTCTCTCTCTCTCTCTCTCTCTCTCTCTCTCCCTGTCTCTGCCATTTTCCTCTTCTCTCTCTGTACTTCACATGTGCTTCCTTTGTCTTCTATATGAAGCTACTGGGAATCAGTGCATCTGTATCTTGGCACCACCAGTACATGTCTCCTGCTAGCCCCCGCTCTCCAGAGGCTGCTTTATAATTGGCCTCAGTAGCAGATGTCCCGCTCACACTCTTTTCGGGAGGTTGAAATAGCTGTGCAAAGTGTGTTTTGTGTGTGTATATCTAATCTATTAACCCTTATAGTCACATGTGAACAACACAGCACTGGTTTCCTGATTTCAAGATTTCAAGATTTCAAGATTCTTTATTTGTCACATGCAGTCATACAAGTACAACACACACTGAAATGTATCCTGAACCGCTCCTTTCTGACTGTGCAAACATTAAAGCAATAAGTAAATTATAAATTAAAATCTGGACATTTTTCTGAAACCCAAATAGAACAATGAAATGAGTACAAGTAAATATAAGTATAGATGTAAGTAAAATTAAAAAAAAAAAAATATATATAAAAATGAAATTTTCTGAAACACAAATCTAAAGTAAGTAACTTAAACGAGGACCACCACCAGTTAAGTGAAATATTTTTATGTGTATTTATATAAATAAATGTAGCAGCAATATGTACATTGTGCAAATGGAATGTTAAAGTGCATTGTGCCATAATAGCACAGCAATATAAAACAGCGTGAAAAGTGACCAGAGTAATGTAAACAGTGTAAAACAGTGACCAGAGTAATGTAAACAGTGTAATTTTAACAGTGAGCTGAGTAATGTATAAACAGAGTAATTTTAACAGTGAGCTGAGTAATGTATAAACAATGTAATGTAAACAGTGACCAGAGTAATGTAAGCTGTAGTGAAGCAGCATATAATGTAATAATAAATCAGATAAGATATGAAATGACAGTGAATGTTCTGAAATATGACATTGGATATGTTATGGGGTCTTGTTTCAGTCCGTTACAGTAATGTTATGGGGGGGCATGTTCTGATTTAGGACTCGAATGACCTGAGGATAGAAGCTCCCCTTGAGTCTCTCTGTTTTTGCCCTGACGAGTCCTTCAATGTCTGAACTGCTCTGGACCAACATCTCCTGGTGTAAGCATTACTTTGAAACTATACTGATACAACTACTGTAACAACATTATATACTAACTATAATGATCTGCAATTCTCAATTAACAATAATCAGGAAAGATGGGCCTTTATTTGTATGCCTTCATTTTATTAAAGGGACTTGGTCTGTAAGGGATGCATCTTTTAAAACAGCTTATTGTAAAAGCCTGAATGGATCAATCCTAAAAACAACATTGTAACTACTGAAATATCAGTAAAGCTGAGTCAGACATACAGTTCCTTTCTTTTGTTTCTGTGCATGTTGTGTTAAACATTGAGTCCACCATTATAAACAGACAGGGGAACAGATGGTTCCTCCATCTTCATGCTGTAATCATGTCTGATCCATCTGCTCATGGTCAGAAACACTCCAAAGGCTTTGTGTCACACCTGTAACTTCCTGTTTGCCTTTCATGAATTTCTTGCCCCACTATACTTGGTATAATAGAAGCATGTAAAACTCAAATATGCTTTTATGATGAGTGGATGGGTGGACTGATGGATAGATGGATAGATGAATAGATGGATGTGTGGATGGATGATAGATGGATGTATAGTCTTTTAATATTTAATGGTAATTATTTGATTATTTCTATTTTTTTCTTACTTCAATGATTCACAGAGCTCTCTTTCTCTTTTTTCTGGTTTTCTACCTCTCTCACAATTTCTGAGCCGTTCTTGGGATATTCCTGCCCCTGTCATCCAGTAAGGTGCAGGCACATTTTCTTGTTCTTGGCCTCTATATCAGTTCTACTACAGCAGACCAGTTCTGGAGCAGTTCTATTGCCTCTGACCCTCTCACTATGCCTGAAAACAAAGCCTGTATACTCACTCACCCTTCTAAAGAGACTGTAAACCTCAACAAAATCACAACTAACCCTCATCAAATTCACTTAACTCTTCTTTTTTTTTTTGGAAACTTTTGGACTCAACAACTCTTCATTTTTCCATAACATTTGCTTTGCTTGTATTAAGTTTTAGTTGGTTTCCGCTGGTTAACCTTGACCTGACTTAACTTGACTTGACTTGACTTTTGACTTGACTTGACTGCTTCATGTGGTGAATGGGTTAAATGCAGAGAAATAATATTTTCACATTGTTCACACTGTGCTGTGGTGTGTTCACGCATGACTATAAGAGGCCGCTTGGATTGATGGATAGGTGGGTGGATGGATGAACGGATGTATGGATAGACCAGTGGATTAATGGGTAGTTGGACAGAAGAATGGATGAACAGATGCATGAATGGATGGATAGCCAAATTCGAAGGGGAAGTGCTTCATCACTGTGAGCAAAGAACAACAGTCCTCTTGTCTGGTGTGTATCAGATTTTCAGTGTTGTTGCAAGATTTGACTTCTAATGTTTTGCAAAACAGGGCTGAAAATTGTCTCCTGTTGATTCGATCTAGAAAACAACTCTCAGCAGGTTTCCCGATGAGCAACATCCAGGAGGTCGTTTTCCTGTGGTGAGGGATGTCACTCAATCTCATGAGCTCTCCTCATCAGCATATCAACATCTGCACAACATCTAAACAAACTAAATTTACATATTCATGTGTCACTCACATAATATTGTGCATGAATAATTGAGCGAAGGGTAAACAGAGGTAGTACAGGTATCAGGAAGGCTGGGTGTGTTTGTCCTGCCGTGTGTGGTTAGTAATTAAGCTCAAGCTCTGTCTTGGTGTGGTGCGTTGATTACTGAGTGCTGACCAGTGAAATGTGAAGGACAGTGGAGAGTACAAATGCTGCAGTGAAGAGACTCACCCTCAGCCCAAAGCACTCTTCTATTGCAGGCTATTTCCACTATAGAGCATTAGGGAAGTGCACTCAAACACATGCTGGGAAATCACATAATTTGTGAAATAAACATGAAGCTTGAAAGTAAGCTTATGTAACATTCCCTTAGCACATCTGAGGAAGTACCACACAGCTTGAGATGAATATTCAGTATTATTCTTTCTCTATACACATAGATGTATGGTAAATGAGAGACCTGTTTCAACACAAAGACTCCTGAATGATTGTCACTTATGATTAAGTGTTGCATTTGACTGGGAAGAAAAGTTCAAACTGGAACTTAAAGCAAGCAGACTGGATCACAGCATCCTTTTTCCTGTCGCTCCCATGAGTTTTGCTCTGGCCTGTGTCCAGCTCGCACCTGCAGCTAAGCTCCTGCTGTGGTTCTGCTCCCAGACCCCCGCTCCCTGCCATCTGGACAGGTGCTGCCCCTGTGGCCCATCCTCCAACTCGTTTAAAAACACGGCTGGTGGGTCACTGCCCTCTGTGCTGAGGGCTGCTGAGTGAAGGTCTGAAAGGGGCTGGGGGTCAGTCACCCTCACCAGAAAAGAACAAAAGTCACTAATATAACAAACGGTAACAATTTACAAGGCTTACATGCATGCAGATGTTTTGTAGAATGTTCTATAATGTGTGTTTTAATTTTCTGATATTCTGATATTTTTGCTTCTTTTGAACATGCATTACATGTTTTATGCTGTTAATCCATTCATCCATCCAATTCATGTAATTCATTGATGCTGTGATGCAGCTATGGGCTTGTAAAAGGACCTGCTCCGATTATTATTGTGTTATTGTTGTAATGTACTTGTTATTACATTCTTCCTATTACCTATAAACAGCAAGACAATGGGAATCATGGATTATTGATTAACATTATTATATGTTTTGTGTTTGTTTAGAAAGAATATTAGATAAATATTTATGAATAAAATTAGAACATTTCAGGATATAGATCATTTTTTAAACTGGATCTCAAATAATAAGCCAAACTCTTCTTCCAGGGTCTCCAACTCGGCCATTTGAGGGTTAGAATCAAAGACGGTTTTGGTGATTTTGTGTTCAAACACACCGGATTTATCCCATCAACCAATTACCAGGTTATGCAGGAGGTTTTGAATAGATTCCAGTCCCAGTTCTTTTAAAATATTTGACAATTACACTAAACAATACCCTTACACAATCACTGCTATGCTAAAGGAACTGTTTTTTTAATTGATTTTTGTTTCTTTTCCAATTGAAAACTAAAGCACTGCTCTATTATACCGAAATACTCCTGTCTTATGCAGAAGCTGCCCTCTTGTTAATATTCTCATGAGCATGTCCTTTAAAGACATGATAAATGGTGTCTAAAGCCTCAGATGACATTAGCTATTAGCTAACATTCATCAGAGCCTAAGCACTCCTGAAAAACTACTATTAGAAATAGCTATGGGGCAGTAATACACATAATGAATGTACCTCCCTGCAATCTAATAATTCATAGATCTGTGTAATGCAAAAATGACTGCGTTGAGCCTTCCTAGTTTGTTAGATGATGCTTTTTAAGCTAATGATGAATATGTATTTCCTTAGGTTGTGTTTCTGGTGCCACCAGTAAAATACAACACTGGCCTCATAGCAATTAATATTTAATGAAGACAGTTTTTCTGGTTCCTGATATTGTGAAAAAAATGGCCTATAACAGATTCAGTTTGTGATGATTTCTCTACTCAGTTTACCCAAAGGATGGTTAAAGAGGTGAGTCCTAGATCAAGCCTAGCTTGGAGCTATCTTTGACTGCCCTGTATACTGAAACTGCATACAGAATTCTCTTTATCGCCCAAAATATCCCAAGACACCGCTTTGCTGCTTTGCTAAGTGAACAGATGGATAGTTTGGCCTTATAGCACCAACCCTGCTCATCTTAGCCCAAAATAAAAGATTTTCCATTTTCTCCACCCATATATACTTCACTCTCTTTACATGAAGTGCAAAGTTACTAGTTGAAGTGACTTAAATATATTGCATTTCAACAATATCTTATGTCCATAGACATTGGCATTGCTGAATTTTCCTTTTATAGCCAAAGTGATGTGAATATTAAACTAGTATGAAATGTGATTTATACCTATAGCTCATGCTGGGCAAAGTAACACCCAGGATATGTCACCAGTCAATTATAGACATTCAGTCTATACATACAATCATGCACAAATTCACACCTAGGGATAATTTATTGTCTCCTGTTTACCTGACCAGAGTACCTGATGGAAACCTACACAGACCTCAGACAGGTGCAAACTGTGGCATAGATATAATGATCAGTGTCAGTCAGCTACCACTGTTTCTTCAAAAATGCTCAGAATATTATTATATGTTAATTAAACCAAATATCAGGCAATATATAACAAGCTTCATCACAAAAACTGTAGGTGCGGGAAAATCTAAACACAATCAGCATGAAAAACACTCCAAAACCCACATAAACGTACAGTATCTCTGATGATTTTGACCTGTTGACCACCTGTGTTATTGAAGTGTTTTTATTCACTCTGCATAAGTTATTTTTATTATGTTTCTGTATATCCCACACACAAACCAACAACCAGGGAACAAAAAACCTTACACAAGTGTGTTAGGACTTCATAATATACAGCTACACTTCTTTTCTCTCCCATGTATTTTTTTCTGCTTTTTTTGTTTTAATAGTTTTAGTATTGCAGAGCATGAAGTAGAGACTCCATTTGTGTTTGCCCCATGTCCCTAGGGAGACTGCAGGCCTCTGTAGCTTAACAGGGAACGTTTCTGGAATCTACCTCCCTGACTTATTAGCGCTTGTTTTCATAGCTAGCCTTCTCAAAGCCACAGCTGCCAACGTGGGTGTCAAGAAAATTCTCTTAGACTGCTCAGACACTCCACTAACTAACCGAAGTGTTTGATTACGTACACACATACTCCAGTAAGCAGCTCCGCTCTTGGGAAGCAGAAACTAAACTAAATGATACAAACCTGTGCAGTCACCGAGCCTGAGAGTGAAGGAAGACCTACTGCTGGAAAATGAGGTGGTAAAGAGGAGGAGTGTGGTCCTTTATATTTATACTAAACTATGAATTAATCACTGATGTATTCGTATTTCTTTTTTCTTTGTAATGTTTACTTCATCAGAGAAAGAGTGAAGATATGCACTTCAATGCATTGCGAATTAATTTAAGTTTTTTTGGACAATTTACATTTGGCCATTTCTTACAATATAAGCATAAGCATTGATACACCCTGTGATTGAATGGCAACCTGTCCAAGGCTTTCACACTTTGACTGCTGTGTAGACTCCAGGACCTTCTATGACCCTGGTTAAGAATAGGGGGTTCAGAAAATGAATGTTCTGTGCACGAGTTTGGTATTGTGGAAAAAAGAAAATCTATGTTTTTGTTTTGAGTACTGAACCTAAAATAACATACAGACTCAAACTTGTTCATACAGTATGTGAATAGGATGATATTGTAGAGTATGACAAAATAGCTAAGCATCTAATTATGTAATTACATTCAAACATTACAGTAAAGTGACAGTTATGACTCAAAACGTCTAAGGGTTAATATAAAATGATCTATGAACTCTAATTTATCAACTAAACATCCAAACAATGCGATGTAATATGAGAGCCATGATATGTAATAGACTGAATGTATTCACTTAACTATGAAGTACAAGAAAGATTAGATTCTTTATGTTCCTAGTGTTCTTTTTTCCCCCATTTAAATTAGGACGCAGTGACTCATCCTGTAAGAGCTGTGGGAGTGGGCTGAAAAGCTCCACATGGGGCAATGGGAAACATTCCCTTCAACTCCAAAAAGGGAAATCTTCTACATTTTAAAACCTGGAAACAGTGAGAGTTCAGAGTGAAAGTGATGGATGAACTATATCCTACCCCATTTGTCTCTGTATAAACATTTTTGTATCAATTGTGCAACGGTGTTTACCTAACGTGCATTTTTTAGTGTAGATGGGTAAAAGGGAAAATGTTTGAAAGGAAAGCTTTATTTATTCTTTTGAGTTCTAATCAGCACAAGATGTTCCTTTTCTCTGTTGTGATATTTTAACATTTGCCTGTGCACAGAATCTGCAGAATCTGTATCTCTACAGCTAAACCTATACAGGCCTCTCCAGTCAATAGGTAAGGCTGTATGTGTGTATGTGTGTGCCATCCTTTATGTATATATCTGATTGATAGTCATAGGAGGAGGTGCATCAACAATATTGAACACGTTAATCAATCCATTGTTGAGTGTGTGATAAATTGTTAAAATGCTTATCATAAGTGAATGCTTATTATTTCGCATTCTGTAACTATTTGTTTAGTCATCATGAAATATTGATACAGTATAACAAATAAGTTGATATTAGATTTTGATCCTGATGTTATTTTATTCAAATAAAATGAAGAAAGAAAAACATAAAAAACCAGGAGTCTTTAATACATCAGGGACATTTTTCTTATTGAAAGTGGAGCGGACTGAGCAGGCTTTGATAACAATCGTCATTTGTTCTCAGTGCCTCTACTTTACATTACAGTACAAATGGAAATACAGGACATTCATGGAAGATGTTTCATTTCGCCTATTATTTTTTCTTTGATGTGAATCACAGAAATAGCCCAAAGCAGACTTGTTTAGTTCCTCACAGCACAAGGTCAGTGGAAACAGAGGGAAATCTTGTTGCTATTAAACATGCGTGTAGGGTATGGGAGCTCTCCCAAGGACGGCTGCTGTTCCACAGGGAGCAGGCAGTGTAATGGTGATGGGTGTGTGTGATGGATGAGCTGTGTGGGCGCTGGCTTCTCCCCAGGGCCTCTCTGTCTCCTCTGGGGTTAAACAGCATTCACTTCTAGTCTCACTCATTCCAGCACCACAGGGAGACAGACAGACAGCATAGGCTAACATGGAAAACTCTGTTTCTCTGAATGAAGTCTCAGTAATTTCCTAATTATGTTACCAAGCACGAAACACTGCAACTTTGCATTTAACTGAATTGTTTGTTTGCCACATTGCTGTGCTCAGCTAACAGACCAAATCATTAACTTCTTTCCTGGGTTCATTAGTGCTCTAAAATGCCTTCATGTTGTAAAGGCTGAACTGTCTGCATTTCTGCATTTTCTGACTGAACTTGTATATGCTCTGAGCTTTTATCCTGCCAGGATGTTTAGACCAGGTTTCCTTTTTTTTTTAAATCATCACAATAAATGATTTTGTCAAAGCTAGTTTACGTTGCTTCAACATCATTTAAAGTCCCTCTTTGAAATAAATACCTAAACTGTCATAAAGCCTATAAGAGGAATAACCTGACCAGAGGTTTCAGGCGGATTGTTAAAGAGTAAATACTTTCATGAAACAGTTGTTCCATGTTTTTGGAATGTTTGACTATAGAATTCAAATTAAAAATGTGTTTAAAAACACAATTATGAAATAAAACTTCAGGAAGGATCAGGTTGTGTGAAGGATGAGAACAAGTCCGCTACACCAGTGTAGTGTGGAGGAAAGAGTCAAAGGAAAGAGTTGGTAGTCCACGCGCTTTTTTATGAGAATGCTCTCACCAAGAGTAAAGATTCCCACCGGAATCCACGTTCTCATTCACACAGAAAACAGAATACCGAAATACTCATGTTTCTGAAGGTCAAATAATGAGAGGGAGCTGGGTTGAAGACCCAATGGTTGAGTAGTGTCTACCTGCCATACCTGACTATATATACTATGTGATGATATTTCTGTCTCCACCTGCACATCACATGATCTGTGTGCGTGACAGCTTGTTAACAAACAAACAAGTAAAAGAAATAACTGTATAGAAGAAGAAATAACGGCTTTGTCTTTATAGAACCAATGTTCCTTAAGTACTAGCATGGAACTCAGAACTGAATGCATTAAAAGAAGCCAATAACAAAGTGAGTATGTTGTTCACCAAAAGGGGTGTCTGAGAATCAGTCTGCAGATCACAGAAGAAGGTATGTTTTGACAGGGTCACTGATATTGACTCTTTTCATTAACCGTCATGATTTTATGATGTTCCACAGCTGTGATATGCTCATATTGAACTTCTTATCTGCCCTATTCTCATATCAAACATCCTGTATATGTCCTACACAATCAGTAGTCCAGCAAATCTTTGGGAGACCTTTAATATCGGTCACTGTCTTATAGCATGCATCTATTCGCTGAGTGCCTTCCTGCCTGCTGTAAATTTCTACTATCCAGTCCAGAGGACAGAATCCTCTTTTGAGTCTTCTTTTTCTTTCTGTGTGTGAGTGAGCCATTGTTTCTGTCACTCTTGGCTGGCTCATTAGAAACCTGAACCTGGATTTCTCTAAAGCAGCACATTTCAAATACAAACCACACTAGACTAAATTTAATCCCCTGAATCTCAATTCCTGGCAACCTTTGTGTTGATTTTTCTCTCCACAATCAATTTCCTACCATTCTAATGTCGGAGGAAGGAGAGCAAGGGTGCTAATTGATTGGCGCTACTTTGCATATACAGTACAGGAAAAATGTCACGTCAAGCTGTTTAGGTGACCCAGAGGGCTGTTGGATGGACGAGCTGAAGAGGGTAATTTATCATTCAATGCTCTTTAGTGCTGGCTGTCATGCTGTCATGCTATTGTTAGCATCAGTGGTCAGCTGTCAGCCATGTTGGATTATTAAGCACAGAGGAGCAACACAGCAGGCTGGACAAGGCCAAGGCCACACAAAGAGGAAATGTTGCAGTGAACTATATAATGATCAAGACCAGTGATTAGAAACATCTGTGCAAAAAATGTTTTCAAAAAAATCTGTTTAAATAAAATGTAACACATCAACATGCAAAGTATAGGGTATACGATATAACATACATGAAATATGAAAAGAATATGACAAGAATCCCTACTGAGACATTTGGGTCAGTTATTGACTGAATAAGCTCAAAAATATACAATTTTCTTATTGTTCATTTTCACATTGGGGAAACGACAAACATCCTTGCCCATTCCAGAATTAGCATCATCAAGCATCACCTGTGGCATCTGTGGCATTTAATGTATCCTGTTTATTAAATCTGTCATTTTGTCAGTTTGTCAGGTTCTTCATGTTGTTGGTATCTTCTTACAACACAGCCTCTACCTCACACACCTTTGCTGCCTTCTTTGCACCCATCTTTTTGTATAGTGAAGGCCACTGATGTGGAAAGGTGACATTCATGTGTGTGGTGAGTCACAAATGTAAATCAATCGGTTTTGGTAGAAGAAGCTCAGAATAACTCATGGTCAGTGGAGCATTGTCTTTCATGCGAGACCTTTCCCAATCCTGGTTTGACAGTTTCTTTCTAAATGCCCCACCATGCATGTCCATCTTTCCATTTGTCATTTATTGTGGGTTGAGGAATAATCATTAAAAATTAAGCAGTGCTCAGTATTACTGTCATGCTTTCTAATTTGGTCACAAGAGCTTTATTTATTTATTTATTTATAAAAGGGTGAAAGGCAATCTTGTGTATTAGTGATGCAAGTATTTTATGTATTGCTATCATAGCTGAAGACTTTCATAGTCTAAACAAATGCATACTTCGAAAATAGTAACTTATGTTTTGAATGCCAAACATGAATGAGTGAATAAAGTTCATACTGACTGTTCTCTCATTGTGTGTTCATGTTCATTTCTTAACCACTTGAACTTGAAACTATTCCGTTTTTAAACTTTATGTTAATCTAGTGGTCTCAAAAGGTCACCTGTTCTTTTGCCATTCAGTATAAAGAAATTTCTACTGTAATAAGAAGCAGTCTCCTGATGTCCATGTACACAACAGACCGTTAACGGCGATATTTTTTTTATCGCGAGAAGAATCTCGCACCGTTAACGGCCCAGCACTAATATTTTTATAGATATTTTTATCAATGGTTTTCAGTGAAGTTTGTCCAGCAACTGTCTTGCTTTGAAAGTTAAAGCTACTTTCATAAACCCAGATATTGCACTGTGTGAAAAATGTATTTTCCAGTAAATAATATGAATGTTGTTCTGAGAGTGAGAAATTCTGTAACAGCAGTGTTCCTTAGAGTTTAAAGGGTTTAAAGCCTTGCAACTTAAGTTTGTGTTAAAGTCAGCACTACCTGAAAGTCATGGTGTAGTGTGTAGCCTAAATGTAGCTTGCCTGAGTCCTCTGGAACATCTCTCTCCCTGAAGGATGGTAACTTTGGCTTGAGTTTGTGCTTCAGATGGGTCTTTAGGCTCTAAAATGGACAGGCTAGGTACAGGCAGGTCTCAGTGCAGCACACACTGAGACACTGAGTGAGAACACACTTATGGTCTCTGGGGAGGATGATAAGGTTGGCTGTGGATGATTAATGGCAGGGCAATTGGCTGCTTAAAGGGCAGTTCTACTGGAGCTCTCCTATTGCACTATCAAGAGAGAAATGCAGCACAGATAGAATAGTAATTGTTTGTTTGTGATGGTAAATTTCATACTGTAATTAAATGTTTTGTGATAATAACACCTATTTGGGTTGCTGGGTGGGTTTTTACCCCCTGAAGCACATTTTCCTCCTTTGCTTGTGTTCAATCCAGGTGCAAAGTTGTTGGGCTGGTCTTTATGTATGCAGAGGTTTTGTCATGCAAATTTATAATTGCAGCACAATTACTTATAATTGCAGAGATCGTTTCTGGTTTCCTCATGATAAGCTATTTGCAATATAAATAGAGTCTATAAAAAGGAGATTAGATTTTCAGAATCATACATATATTGCTTTTAATCTCTCCCTTCATTTGTCCAAAACAAAGCTTGTGTACAGCTAAACACAGCTAAAACATAGCTTTTTATTGTGACATTTTACTAATAGCAACTGGATCCTATTAGTGATCTGCTGCTCTGCCTCTAATTATTTCCTTTACAACTGCAGACAGCATCCCCCTGTCAATAGTTAGTATAAGTGGGATCATGCTAATAGGCATGTAATCTTTAACCAAAACATGACCACTAACAAACACAAACCATACACAACATTTACATGAACCATCTGCTCCTGTATGTATGCTACTGATTTGGATTATCTCTAATTTCACTGAAAATGAACGTCTTTGAGAAAAATAGCGCCTTACTGAAACTATAGCCACAGACAGACATACTTGCCCCTCCCCATTAGCTTTTCCTGCTTATGCAAAACCTGTGGGTAATTTATTCATAGCTCAGCATTTAGCGCTTCTAATCCACAGCTGATACTGTTACTGGATGCACCTAATTGTATAATAATGTTAAAGCAGGTTTTCAGGCAGGGTGCTTATCTGCTTGTGTTTAGTGTGGCGCCTGTGAGGAGGAAAGTCCAACCGGAGGAGAAATCGGCTGGCAGCTTGGTAAGCAGTGTTAAAATTACCATGATGGACTGGGCCTGGATTTCTTCTCCATGCATATTTTTGCTCATTGTTCCAATCTTCGTCCTTAATAGGAGCTGACAGAATGTAAATGGGGTTTTAACGGGAACTGGCAAAGTCTGTAATTTTTCTCATTTAGTTTGTGGATGAGTGAGCTGGGCTTCTGTGATGTGTATAGGAATTTGTGAGGGTTCAATACATCACATCAAGCTAGGATTATGAATTTATGAGAGCTTTTGACTTCAGCAAACAGTTCTTTCGCCTCCTGGCAAGCCTCTTTTTCGCTAGTTTAATAAAGGCTAAATAATTGTTTAAACTGTCATTAAAAATTAGCATTGGTGAAAAATTGTTGTGATTGTAAATGGCTATGTTTTTTGATAGGTTTAATAAAATTATCCTTTAGATTCATCAGCAATTCACAGCAATTGTTTGCTTTGATATTTCAAACTTTCCTCTATAAAAAGTTCTCAGTCCCATTCAAAAGTACTGTGTTTAATGCATGGCAGCCTGAGTGTGAAATATGACTGCAGTAAATTACAACAAAAGTTCTTGTAAGTTTATTCAGCGCAGCATATAAAGCATATAACCCCTCTCTCCTGACACACGTCACTTTGAGCGAAGGAGCAGAGGAGAGGTGAGCACTCTGGCAGGGGTGTAGCAGCGGTGTGTCAGTAATAAGAGGAGCTGTGTTTAATGTATGCAGGCTGTTAGTGATGTTAAATGGAGCTTGAAGCCTGGCTGACAGCAGCATATCTCCACAGGCTCTGTACTGAGGTAGGGGGGAAGGAGGACAAGGGCAGAGTAATGGACTAGGAGAGGCAAAACCTGACAAAAAGCTTGCTGTGGCAGACCTGAGTGGGTACACAAGATATATGAAAGGGCAAAACTCCATTATCTTATTAGGACCATTACCTTAATGTACTGACAGTTGTCATATGACATATAACAGTAGGTCTGGTACATAAACACTTTCATTATGATGGACATCCATGTGAGATCAATCTTCATATGATAAATACAGTGCTGAAATAATAAACTTGCCATCTCAATTGTCCCTTCATTTTTTTAGACTAAGTAGATCATCGTGGAGTACAAGTCAAAGACAAAGACATGGCTGGTGGTGGATCCAGCATTTATGGCCGTGCTTATGAATACATTATTAATGTAAAATGAGATTCTTGAAAAAGATACCAGATTTTTAAAAAACTTTAAATACATCTTGTGCCTTTGAAAATACATTTATTGGTCGTTTGTCAAAGTTGCTTTTGACCTGTCATCAATCACGCTTGTTGTGCCTTCCAAAAACAGCTGTTTATGTTCTTAATACAGCAAAGACCAGCCGAAGAATCCAAGAAAGCTACACAGAGGATTCAAGGATTACATGAATGGTCTTATTCAGCTCTGTGCTCCATGATCAGGTATATGTGGGTCTGCATATGTGTTTGTACGTATAGTTTTGTGTTTGCGTAATTTATTGTGCATTTAACTGTCATTAACATCCAACAATGTTTCCACATAGAGGTTTACTCATTCCATTTTTCTTTGGTCTGTAAAACTGAGTGGTAAACAGTCTTCCGCAGGCATCTCATTTAACAAATCCACATTCTTGCCCAGTTCAGCGGGAGACATCTTTTTTTTTTATGGGATTGTCACACATGTACTCAACTTCTGTGCATCTCCCATGATCCATGCTGTTGTGGGAAACATTTGACCATCCACAGAAGCACTGGGAGCAGGTCCTTAGAATCTTCCATTCATTCAGTCAGACTATCAGATACAGATGTTATCTGTGGCCATGGAAGAAGGAGAGGAGCTTCTGCACCTGGTAGCCTCTCTCAGAAGTATTGGTTCCAGCTGATGTCAGGATACCTAGGAAAGGACCACAATTCTGTGAGTGGCTACAAAACATCTCTTTATTATATCAGAAAAGACATATAGTTCTGAGAAAAGCTAATGGGTTGGCTTACTGTAGTAGTTTTCACTCTGCCTCCAGGCTGCGCACATCTCCAGCCAGATCTGTTTACTAATAAGACACAGCCCTCGTCTTCCAAGCACGGCATCATCTCACACCACTGCCTGCTCCTAACGATTTGAGCTGAAAATATATTAAATATAAGATTTTTTACATAAGAATTTCAATTTAGACACAGTATATCTACAATAATGGAAAGTAAGGCATGTTTACATTTCGTTATTTAAGTTTTAAAGTTACAGGTACAACAGAAATAACGAATTGTCAACCAGGGTATGAAAATGTGTTTTAAGATGAGATGAAAATATTGGAGATTAAAAACCTAGATTTTAAGACAAGGAACTTGTCAGTGGACCCTACCAGGACATGTGGTCATAACAGATTAGAAAGGTTGGTAGGAGCTAAGCCATTTAATAATTTAATACAATCTTAAAATTCATTTTAAAACATACAAGGAGTCAGTAAAGGGAGGAAAGGTTGGGGGAAATATGCTCTCATTTACATGTAAGGTAATGTAAAGTAATGGCATGGCCTATTAGAAATGTATATGCACTGGAAGTATATGTAGTGAAAAAGAATTGTCTGAACCTTTGTCAGAAGTCAGAAAACACATCATGACATCATTGTCAGAATCTCTAACCTCTCAATGAAAATTTCTTAGCAGGGAACATAACGGAATAAATGTTCTTAACTTACAAACTAATGCATAACATAATCCTAGATGTAAAACGTTAAACAAATATAAAAAACAAAAAATCATGCAACAATATTTATCCTCTGGCAGCAGCAATAGAAAAAATACTGTCATCAAAAGTTCATTTGTACACTTTCAAATTCTTTCAGTAATGGTCATGGTAAAAATATCAGAATTTGTGTGAATGTGGAACTCATAGGCAGGTTTTTAAAAACATTTTATAATTATGTTCTTTCTAACCTGCTCAATGAACAGCAGCACAGTGGGTCAATATATTCCTGCAGCCTCCAAAACTACTAGCATTGCCTTGGATACATATAGAAACCCAACTAAAACAGCAACTACTGCTCAGTAGTACTTAAACTACTGTGACGAGCTGGCAGTGGGACTGGCTCCTGTGAGGCTTTTCGGGGTTCAAAATGGGGCCATTGGGCGGGAAACTGCCGTTTGGCGGGAAGAACTGTGTTTGGGGAGGAGCTAAAAGGGGTAGAACTCCTCAGTTGGGGTGTAGCCAGCGTCAGAGCTAGATGTGGAGGTGCTGGCTGGTCTGAAAGCTGTGTGGAAAGGCTCTGTAAATAGTTGGCAAATAAAGCTCGAGAGATGGAAGATTTCCAGTGTCTGTCGACTCTGTCTCATGCTCGCCACACTACATTAAAGCCACAACAGATAAGTTGGTTAAAGTGTAATATTTTAATAGAATTATAATTAGCAAACATGACTATTTCAACCACACCCACTGGCTTTGCCCCTGTGATCAGGTCATGTATTGGAATCCTAGGACTGCTAGTGGCGCCACTAAGGCAAGCATTGAGCAAGGTCAACAATCTCCACTGCACCCTGGGCACCACCCTTTGGTGGCAGCCTACAGCTTCATATGTTAAATGGGTTAAATGCAGAGAAAGAAATTCACATTGTTCACACTGTGTACTGTGGTGTGTTTACTTTATAATGGACTATACTTATACTGTCAATGCCACAACTTGCTTTCCAACAAGTCAGTTTGTCAAATTTCAGCCCTGCTAGATTTTTCACAGTCACTAGTGTAGTTTTAATAATGTCCAGGAGCAACAACAGCTGTATTAGGCCACACAAGCAGGACCACTGGATGCTGGAGCACAGAGTATATAAACATCATTTGTCCCTACAAACGGCTTGTAGCTTACAGGATTTCAATTTATGTGAGCCTAAGCTCCCCATGTACCACACACGCTGGTTGTAGTAGAGAATAGCTAGCATTTAGCAAATGCCAGGAGAACTGTATAAAGCTTGGTTGAGGAGGAATAATGGTCTAGAACCATTGGCATTGGTAGTTTCTGGGAAGGGAAATAATGTTATAGCATACACTGGCATTCTAGAGATTTGTGTGATTTCAGAAAAACTGGAATAACCGTTCCTGTTTCAGCATAACAATGACCCCATACACAAAGCAGGGACAGCAAAGAAATGGTTTGTTTAGTGTAGTGTGTAAGAACGTGTCTAGCCTGCATGGACCATTCAACACCTTAACAGGAATCTCAACTATGAGCGAAGCCTTGTCACCAACATTAGTGCCTAAACTTACTAATGCTGTGGCTGAATGAAAAATCTTCAGTGAAACCTTCTCAGAAGAGTGGAGTCTGTTGAAGTATCAAAGGGGGCATCTATTTATTATTAATGCCCATGGTCCTGCAATAGATGATTAACAACAAGATATATGTGATTTTTAGGTGCCATATAGCATAGGAATAATAACAAACCTATTGTTGGCTAAATGTAACAGAAAGCTTGGACCTAATTATCCTACTACATAGTGGAAAAAGTAACTTTACTCATTTAAAATGGTATATTTTGGAACTCCCAGACCAGCAGGGTGATCTGAACTAGTAGCGAAGTTATTTTATTAATCTATCAACTGCAATCATGAACAACCAAATCTTTGCACATGCTGTTCATGCCATATTTCGTGGTAAATCTCTCTAGAAATCCACAACTGACTTGAACAATAAAACTAGGAAAAGAGAGATCATAATGTGTGATATATAGCAGATATTATAGTTAATGAAACAAAAGAGCACACTTGGCCTGATAATAAAATAGAACACATTGGATCACCAGAACACCAAATATTCCTAAGGTAAGATTGTTTTTCACTTAATCAACTACAAATGTCTATTTATAAAAACTAGGGCACCCATATATATTCATTTGCATATCATGACATATTGTCCCTTAGAGACAGGGGGAGAGATGGAGGAAGAGGGATAGAGAAAAAGAGAGAGAGGAAGAGAGAGAAATGAAAAGACAGATAGTAAGAATACTTGTCATATGCATATTGTCAGTACTTTTTTTTCACTATCCAGGCAGCGGAAAGTGGCTGGAACAGGGCAACAATAGATTGTACCAGGACTCCCTTAGTCCTGAGCTCCAAACTGAGCTGACCTGCTGAGACTTCAGCCTTGGTGTGCTGTCATTCAGTTGGCCATAGGTCTGGACCAGCACCCCAGAACTACCTTATTCTCTGCCCACACCAGGCCACCTATGGCCATTCTTCCAAATGCATCACCTCTGGTCCCCCAGGGGAGAGCCCAATGCAGAGCCTATGCGGTTGAGAGACTCAAGTTAGTTCACCAAGTAGCATACCCACAGACAAGACAGTGATGGGCACTGGCAGTGACAATGGAGAAGGACTTCACAAAAAACAAGAGAACCCAACTCTTTTCCTTAAAGCAGTTCCATGATATGTTAAAGCATTTGTGATTGTCTATATTGATGATATTTTGGTATATTTTGCTTATATAATGTGGGTCCTCTTTCACTTGCTCAAGCAGGGGTGGTGTGTCCAGGCCAAGAAGTGTGATTTCCATCAGTCCGAGTCTCTCTTCTCGGCTATAACATTGGGCTGGCAAGAGTCAGTATAGATGAGGGCAAAGTGTCTGCAGTGACTGAGTGGCCAGAGTCCCCCTAAGTGAGACTCATGCAGCAGTTTTTGTGTCTTGTCAATTTTTACCACAGGTCTATCTGGGTTTCAGCATGGTAGCAGTGCTTCTAACCAACCTCCTAAAGGGGAACCTGAAAAAGCTAATTATAATCCCTTCAGGTAAAAAATCTAGGTGTTATGCTAGATGAAGTTCTGTCTTTCTCGTCGCTGGTTGACCAGAACATGCAGATATCTTCTCTACAACATCGGAAGAATCTGACTTGTTACTCGTCCAGTCTCTGGTCATCCCCAAGCTGGACTACTAGAACTCTCTACTGGCTGGTTTTACACTGAAAGTAACAAGACCACTTCAGCCAATTCCGAATGCAGCTGCATAGTTAGTCTTTAATGTTTCAATATTCTCACACACCACACCTTTACTAAGGAACCTTCACTGGTTCCCTGGGGCCACCTGCATTAAGGTCAAATCCTTAACATTTGCTTTCATGGCCAAGAATGGACTCGCACCCCATAAATATCAGCACTGATCAAGCAGTGTGTCACATCACGTCCTCACAGAGCTTCAAGCACTGCTTGTCTAGAACCTCTGTTGCTCAAAAGTAGAGGAAGAATTTGCCTTGTTTTTGAGCAATTATTTACTTGAATTGTTCTCTTGTCTATGTGATACTTAAAAATGGACTGTGAATGCCATTCACCAAAAAATAGAGCACTGTTCACACTAGCTGTCAAGTGTCTTTGCACTGAACCCCAAAAATGCAGCAAACACCTGATAGAGAAAGTTTTGATTCTGTGTGTATCATTTGTTGGGTGTTAGAAGCATTACTTTTTTGATTAACCAAACAGGTAATGTGACTAATAATATTTGCAATAATTTTAGAACAGGGCTGATCATACTAAGTAAAATAAACAGTGTATTGCCTGACACTACACTTTCACTGTCTAATGGAGCAACAGCATTCAACAAATACAAACAAGTGCCAAAGAGCATCCTATTACCTACCGGTGTGAAACTGACTGAGTGCTACTCTCAGACTGCTCCACTAATGAGCCGTCCACAGAGTCTCTGAGGGGCTTTGGGGAGACTGCAATTGCTCTGATAGGCAGGCTGACTCTGGCAAAATGCAATAGTGCTTTTCCAAATCAATACTTCAAAGAGGCACACTCTGTCTGACTGTGGAACTGGGAAGAGCCACAGTAAGCCCAGATCTAGTCTTCGGCATTGATAATTCTGTGGCTTAGAGGCACCACATATATTCACTCTCACTTTCGCATTTAGCAGTGAGGAGTTTGGTTAAATGTCTCTAAGAGTAAAACACCACACAGAGACAGCAAAGACATTTTTCTACAGTGGTGCCCATAGAGACAGTAAGATTTAATCAAGTATCTTAGAGAGTGAGGGAGCTCACATACTATTCTTCATCATCATGAGAGAACTACTCTAAATAACTACTTGATAAGCTCTTCCCCATTATACTTTCATTAATTTCCAGAAAGACAGTCACTGTGGGCCTGCTGGATTTAAGAGCATTATCCAAAATAAATCTTTTTTACCAACAGTAGAGAGAGAGAAGACTCTATGAGAAAGGAGATGAGCCACTCAGTTCAGCTAAGCTTTCCCACGCTTAAAAACCTTCTAACAAAGGAAAAAGGCTGAAGGCAGATGTAGAACAAATTGTAGTGTAGGGTGAGCTATAAGAACAGATAGTCAGTGAGAAAGAAAAACAATCTTTATTGTTGTCCTTAAATGACAAGCATTTCTAAAGCAGCATTTTCTAGACAGAACATGGAGTGGTATTTAAAAATTCCAAAACTTAAGATGCTTAAAATGCTGCTACACCTAAACACCTATTTGTATGTTATTTTATCTTTGCACCTGCAGAATCTTATCACATATGGCTTCATACATCATTTTTTTGTTGTTGTTTAAATAATTTGTTTTCTGCAAAATAAAATGTTCTTCCTGTCTTTTCTGCTGTTTCTTCGTCTTTTATAATGTTCTGTTCACTTTTCCTCGGTTTTCTTGTCTATTCCATAGTTCATATTCTCCTTGTTCCATGCACCTTTGTTTTTGTTTTCCACCACCGTGTGTCTGTCTGCCATGTGTGTTTGTTATTGTTTTGATATCAGACTCCACCCTAGTCCTGCCTCCTCCTCAGTGATTCTACCTTTTTACTGTGTCATCCTCAGCCCAGGTGTTTCCTATTCTCTAGTTAGTATACACTTTCGGTGTTTCAGTCTGTGTTTGTTGATTTGCTATGTTTCTGCCAGAATGTTATTTGCTTTTGCTTTTGCTCTGTTTGCTCAGAATTCTGTGTTTTTTTCCCCCCAGTGTTTATTGGCTCATGTTTGTATTCTGGCTTTCTGTGTTTTTGTTAGTTTTTGGTCTCTGTGTGTCTCCATTCAGCCCTTGTCTGTCCCTGTTAATCTCTATACTGTTTAGTTCCACTTTTGTTTTACTTTATTATTAGCAGTTACCCGGTGCTGCTTCAGTGTTGTTTTATTTTTCATTTTTCCATTTTCTACATCCTCATCCTTATCTACATCTCATTGCACATGCTGTACTGTATTCTGTATTGTTCTTATGCTATATATATATGTTATGTATATAGTTTCACATGTTAAATGTCACAGAAACTTGAAGCATGGCAGGTAGTCACATGGGATTACAGCCTCTCAACTCATTTCTGAAGTCTTCCTAATTGTCCCAGCTGACCCATGAAGAAATAGCCAATGGCTCTCCATTGTACACTATTCATACCATGCTTTATACACACCTGTATAGGTGTACAGTTAAAGACAATATCTCACACTGTTGGCTGGTTATTTTGGGTTTATGGACAATCTTCAACATTGCATTGACAAAAAACAGTCAAGAACCAACACAACACAGTAACATGGCACCAGCATTCTGGTGTCACTACAGGGCTTCTGCAGTGATTCTTTTCTTTTGATAAATGTTTTGGAGAGAGCTGATACATTGTGCAACAACTATAACTATAAATCTACAGAGTGTACCTGTGTGTGGCTCTAGCTAATAAACAGAAAATGAGTACAGCTACAATATAGCTGACCCTATGCACTGGTAGCTCCTTATAATTGTGACCCGATCTGCCGTAATGATTTGGAAGTTGGCGTTCAATTTATTGAGATATGGGCTGATTATGTTGAAAAACATCAAAAATGTAGATTTTTTGGTCTTATATGAAAGAAAAGGTCTTCAAAATGAATCTCTCAAAGTTTCATCATAGAAATAATTGCAAAAATGTACTTAAATGGCTATTAAGTCTGAGTTGTAGCTCTCAAGTCCAAAATAAGTGCTGTTTTCGCCTCTCCTCCGAAACGCCACGATCTCAGCTGTCCAAGTATTGCGTTAAAACGTCAGTCCCTGATCTTTTATAACCTATCAAAATGCTCAAATAATGTTCACAAAACCTTTTCAGTTGCCAATAGGAAGCCCTGTTCACAGCCATGTGTCCGCCCACCTCTCGACAGATTATTAGTGTTTGTGTAGCCTAATGCTAGCGGTTTTTTTTCCCCCCGAATATATCTCCTCACAAAGATCGGGTTTAACATTTGTATTTTGGGTCAACATCATCGAAGTTGTTTAGAGTGAAGTGTGTCGTGTTGTGTGATTGCTGTTTGGTATAATGTCATTGTCAAAATAATGTAAAATAGCTAAAGTTTAAACTCAGTGGACGTCTCCAATCTGCGCTCTGCTGCTGCCAGCAAGACTGAATCATGTTGGTCAATGAGTTCTTTGGCTCTAGTGATGTGTCTTCAGTCTGATTTAAAATATTTTTCTAAGTATCTAAATGCCTGCAGTAAAATGTTGTTGCTGAATACTGGGTGCAACTCTTTGAATGCTATGGATTATTAAAGATATCAACAAAAAACTGACAACAATTTTAAATGTGATTTTCTTGGTTTTTCAGTTGGAAAATGGTGCTGTGCTACCATAATTCAAACGATTGTAACTTGACAACCCTTGTCAATACAGATTTGACCAAGATATAATTTTAAAGCTTGTAGTCTCGTCTTTAATGATCAGTTTTGAATTTTGGGTCACTGTGACTCATTTTGCCAGATCAGGTCACAAACAAAGACAACATTTTACATAAAGAATTTTAATGTGATGTAGTGTTATTATTGCAATTATGGAATCTTCACATTATTTGGATGTTATTTAAGCTTTAAAAAGTGTCTTCACACATATTTCACTTATAGACTTGGTTGTATTAAGCATAATCTAGTACTAAGTGCTTATAGGAACCAAAGTGATCTGTGCCTTCATGCAAATAATGCTCTTTAGCACCTGTTAAGCATGTAATGTTTGGGTGTCTTGGTTTGTGTCACGTTCAGGGAACTGCAATGAATTACTATTTCATCAGAGGACTAATGAGGGTGCTTCAGGGTGCTGTTTATATAATTTCATCTCCACACATCTGCAAGCCTTGCTTTTCTGTACTAGAGAGCTGCCACTTTTCTAGCCCTCATTCTGAACGCAAGACCATTTTGTTGTTATCATCACTTTAACCAGTCCACATTATGTGGTGGGTGTGGTGCAAAGTAATGACACATGTCCGTGTGAGTTTAATCAAGCCAGGGATTGCATTGTTTTTCTGTCACCATTTTTCAGCTCTGAGACCAACAACACAATGCTTAACTACCATTATTACAGTCCTCATTAGAAGTTATGGTAGGTGCAGAGCAGCCCGTTTACAAGTCTGTAAACACTGTGAGGGATACTAACCTTTAATGAAATTGTGTCAGCACTCCTGCTTGAACTGGGACATTTAGCCGACCTGCTGGCCATTCTGTGTCTTGTCAGGCCATGTGCTTCTGTCTCTGTTGTTTCTTGTTGTTTCTCTGGGCAATTTAAGTCCTGTATCTGTTTGTCAGGTTGTGACCATATTTTTTGTGCCTCTTCTGTGGACATGATTTGGACTTTGTGACTGCCAACTAATTTGTATTTTCTCCTAATAAATTTCACTTCAATTTTTTAGCTCTGCAATTGGTTGTTGAGCTAAAAACACTAAAAAGACAATCTGACTAATATGAACACAGCTGACCCTAGTCAGGTAAAAGCTGCTCTGAAGTAGCAGGGAATAATGCTAAACAGTCACCAGACCCAGGTGGTCTGCCTTCATGACTGCTTGTATCCAGTCTCTCCAGAGTTAGAATGGGCTCTCCACCCCTACCACAACACCACTGTACCTCCTCCTGGAACTGTGTGAGCCTGGCACTTGCCATGGTTCACATTCCCAAATTTAATTTGTCTTTGAGTTGTAACTTTTAAAATTCCCCACCAAATGAGCTGAAGTGGTTTACATAATCATCCAGCTGTCCAATTGGGCAAGGCAGTGGGGAACAGCTGTCTGGGAAGCAAGATCATCTTTCTGTCCTTTTTCACAAAGATGAGAAGAGTAAATAATCAGTCATGGGCATAAGACTGCTCATGAATTTCTGACCATATATGCCAGAGGGCAGGTCTGTATCTGGCTGTGCCATTGATTGTACTTTCAGACTCTATCTTCAGGAGTTGGGATGCAGACACACTCTATAAGACCTTTCTGAAAAGCCTGCCCAAAGACATCAAGGATAAACTAATCTCCCAGGATCTGCCCGGCACCTGTGAAGCTTTGGTGGATTTGGTCATCTGGATCGACACACGGCTATGACAACATCAATAAGGTAAAACCTGAAAGGCTGTTGGGATTATATATTGATATCATCTATAAACCAGCAGTATTGTGCCATTATTGGCCCACATGTTGAAAGGGTAAAAGTTTACATTTACATTTACAGCATTTAGCAGAGTAAAAGTTGGCTAACACATCACATCAGCACTCCAGTGAGTGATTCTGGCAACTATTGTAATCAGTTGGTCCTTCATGTCATTGATTCCCCTCAGGCTCATGTCTTCCTGGGTCCCCCTTGGGTAGCCAAACATAGTCCACACATTTACTAGTGTAGCTGCAAAATTGTGGTCTGGAGCCCATTCTTCTTCTCTCATGGTCTCTGTCAGGCCTTCTGTTCCCAGAAGAGTTCCCAGACTTTCTCATGTGCCACCCAAGTACATAAGCCTCAAAGTCATGTTCAGCATGTCCAGTCCCATGTGTTCTTGGGGATATTATCAACCAGTTTATTCTCTGACCCTGCCCTTTAATTCATTGTGGACATAAATGTTTCCAGCACCAACATCAGAGTGATCCTTTCTCAGTCCTCTCCACAATTAAATTCATCCTTGTGCCTTCTACACCCATGGCTTCACTCCCCTCAAGTTTTGGTGGTGGAGTTGGTACTGTAGAAATAGTGGCATTGGCTGGAATGTTCCCCCCACTGAATGAACCGCCCAATCCAACAAAGTAGGCCCTAGTCAGTGCTCTGCTAGCTACATTTTTGTTAGCTAGCTAGTTCTGTCTGCTCACAGGTCCTGGCGTAAGGTCATATGTAACAACTGCCTTGCCATTCTGGAACCAAAAGAAAATGGGTCTTTACAGGTTGATGATTCCGGTTGCCTTCCATGCAACCAGTATATGCCCAGAACAAAACCTCCAACCACCTCTCAGCCTGTTCTGACCTCTGTCTATTTTCAAGGGATCCTTCTCCCATGTCCTCCTGGACTTGGTTACTGCCCTCTAAACTGGTATATTTAACTTTTTTCTCCTGTGTGTGGAGATCCAGCGCATGCCTCTTTTGTTTACAATCAACTGTTAGCACTGCGCCCTACAGTGGTGCTGCCGGTGGAGGGAACATTGTCGACTGAGAAGGAGAAGATAAACACCATCTCTCCCATCTGTAAACATGGGTAATGTAAGATCTCTCACTAACAAGATGGGTAATCTAACAGCGCTAACTTGGTTGCAGGCTGAATCCTGTAGGAGGCATTCCCTAACCTAAGTTGATCCAGGGAGACTGCCCCCTGTAGTTAGGGAATGTAAGTCACTTTGGATTAAAGCATCTGCTAAAATGCCATAAATTAAAATGTAAATGAACATGGTATTGCCCGAATTTCATCTGATGCGTGCGGACTTGGATGAGAAAGAGCAGTAAGAGGAAACAAAAGGGACTGGCAGTGTTTGTGAACAACAGATGGTGTAACCCTGGGCACATCACTGTTAAAGAGCAACTTTGCAGCAGAGACATTGAGCAGTTAACTGTTAGCATGTGACCATACTACCTTCCCAGGGAATTCTCGCCTGTTATCATGATAACGGCATATGTCTCCCCTCGGCCACTGTGGAGGCAGCCTGTGACTCTCTCCACTCTGTACTCAGCAGACTGCAGACACAGCATTCCTAGGCTATATTCATAATATATCGTGACTTCAATCATGTATCTCTGGACTGCACACTGTCTACCTTCAGCCAGTATGTGACATGCCCCACCAGAGACAATAAAACACTCGACTTACTGTATACTAGCACTAAAGAGGCATACAGTTCATTGCCTGACCCTCCCCTAGGAAAATCAGTCCAGAACCTGATGCACCTTGCACAGGGAGCCACCCATGCAGAGATGTTTGGAGGAGAGTGAGGAGGCTCGTAAGGACTGTTTCAACTTAAGACTAAAGAGTACCATAGCTCTGGAAAACCTCTTGTGAAGTACCAAAGGACCGCAACAGCTACAGGCCAGTGGCTCTGACATTCCACTCTGGAGGGACTATTCCTTGCTCAGCTTCAGCCGCTGGTGAGCTTATCGTTGGTCCTACTTCAGTTTGCCTACAGCCTGGCATTGGAGTGGATGATGCTGTCATCCGTCTTGTATATCATTCCCTCTCTCACCTGGAGATAGTTGGGAGCACTGTGAGAATCATGTTCTTTGATTTCTCCAGTGCTTTCCACATGATCCTACCCACAATCCTGAGCGACAAGCTGAAGTACACAGGTGTTGGCCATCACCTCACCACATGGGATACTGGACTACCTCACCAACTGACCACAGTATGTGAGAACTCACGGCTGTGTGTCGGACAAGGTAGTCTGCAGTACTGGGGCCCCACAGGGAATGGTTCTGGGACTGCTCCTCGTCACTATCAACACTACAGACTACCAATGGAGGTGATGAGGAAGTGATGGGCAGGTTTGGTATCCAGGAGAGGAATGAAACGGGACAGATGATGCTAGCCTTTGCAAAAAGGATGGAAATGGCTGTTGTAAATATTTTCTTCCAGAAGAGACAGGAACATAGGGTGACATATAAGAGTGGAGGGAGGAGCACACAGGTGGATGACATCTTATGTACAACTGATTTTGAGGAAAAGGAGAACAAAGGTGGATCAGAGGACCAGGTGGTGGAAACTGAAAAAAGAAGAGTGTTGTGAGGTTTTCAGGGAGGAGTTGAGAAAGACTCTTGGTGACCAGGAGATGCTCCCAGATGATTGGACAGATACAGCTAATATGATTAGGGAGACAGGTTGAAGGGTACTTGGTGTGTCATCTGGAAGATGAAGTAGATAAGGAGACATGGTGGTGGAACGAAAAGGTCCAGGAGCATATACAGAGAAAGAAATTAGCTTAGAAGAAGAGGGACAGGAGAGTAGACAGGAGTACAGGGAGATGCACCGTATGGTGAAGGTAGAGGTGGCAAAGGCCAAACAAAGGGCACATGATGACTTGTATGCTAGGTTGTACAGTAAGGAGGGAGAGAATGATTTGTACATGTTGGCGAGGCAGAGAGATAGAGATGGGAAGGATGTGATGCAGGTTAGGGTGATTAAGGATAGGGATGGAAATGTACTGACAGGTGCCAATTGTGTGATGGGAGATGGAAAGAGTACTTTGAAGAGCTGATGAATGACGAAAATGAGAGAGAATGTAGAGTAGATGAAGAGGGGAAAGGCAGCTGGCCCTGATGACATACCTGTGGAGGTATGGAAGTGTCTAGGAGAGGTGGCTGAAGAGTTTTTGGTTAGGTTGTTCAACAAGATCTTGACCAGTGAGAAGATGCCTGAGGAATGGAAAAGACATTTTCTGGTGTTGAGTTTTACAAACAAGGAAGAGGTACAAGACTGTGACACTTACAGTGGAATAAAGCTAATGAGTCACACACTGAAGCTTTGGAAAAGAGTGGTGGGAGCTAGGCTTAGGTCAGAAGTGAGCATTTGGGGAAGCAGTACAGTTTCATACAAAGAAGAATACTACAGATACTAAT
>JBBPCW010000127.1:10018672-10036107 GCA_037974425.1 Phenacogrammus interruptus
AAGTTGAAAAACCCTGCAGCAATGAGAATCACAACTAATGGATATCTTTTTCACAGGGACAATGACATTTTAGCCATCAAGGAAAAGCTGGAGTAACTCATAATAGTGATGGTGGCACATAAGGAACCAATACCACAGGCTATTAATTGGTCTAGTGTTGTATAAGTAGGCACCTCTTATCAATGTTAAACACAGCATTCCTGTTGTTGCATTCTCTCTGTGCCCCGCAGCCTCAGTCACCATCAAGCCCATGACAAGAATAATGAGAGGAATGTCTGCTTCCATCAAAAGTTAACAATGAAAAAACTTTTATGTTGCTTTTTATTCGTGATGGAGCCGCTGGCAATGTGATTCCCTCATTATCTCCTCATCAGCAGTGGGTGAATGTGAATGCAGATAGAAGGGAGGGCACAAAAGTACACTCCTTTTCTCACTGCTTGTGTTCTGAGTATAATCAGTCCTGACAAGCTATTCAAAAATAGATGCAAACATATATTATTTGAAATAAACCTGCATTATTTTTTATCAATGAAAACATTATGAATTACACTGTTTGCTTGTCATGAATACTGTTGAAAACAGAATGCAGTTTTAAATAGTGTTGCATCGCCACCTACAGAGCATTGTGGGGTAATTCATTGTAAAATACAACCCTTGAGGTTCCTACATGCAATAAATGCTCTTATTCATCTCAGTTACTTTAAGGTACAGTTTGTTCTGCTCCTATTTCAATCTCTACCTCAATATAAAGGCATTGTCAATAGACTGGGATGCTCTAGACGAGAGAGTCACTAGCTGAAGGGCACCACTTCCAATGCCAAGCATCTGCTAAAGGGTATAAAGCAACTTATATACTGTATAGCACAAAAAATATATATTTTCTTCTTTCTACTATTGAAGCAATATCCCCTTACCTAGGATGAGATGTCCCCTTTGTAAATCTTGCATCAGTCTTGTTTTATTATGTATTTTATTTTTGTACCAATGGCACAATCTGGTTGGGTAGGGAGTTTGTTTTTCACTCCAGTTGCTACATAAGGACTCAGGTTTGCAGTGTATCCCTACTGAACTAAATAGGTAACACTGACCTTGTTCTCTGTTTTTGTTACTCCTTTAGTGTAATATAGCATAGTCTTTGCTCTTTTGTCCTTGACAGTACCTGAGTTTATTATCACAAACTGTGTTTATTGTCACAACTGTGCAGTATCTGTTATCATACTTTTAAAACTGTAATTCACATTGCAGCTTGTTTATTTTTCAAACAACTATCATGCTTAAGCATCTGCTTGTCCTGACCATCAACCACTGTTCCTTCCTACTGAAGCTTCTTCTTCTGTTTCTACATAAACAAACGCAAAAAAGTCACATGAACAACCTACATTGGCTTTTTTTGATAGCTGTTTATTGTAATCGCTTGTATAATAATAACTGATTGGTGTATTTTGGTATATTGCATATTGTACCTCTTATCTCTTACCAAAGCACTATCCTTCTGCATGACACCATATACACTCTTGGGAGCAACAGTTCAGTCTGTAAGGTAGACTATGACTGGTAAACACAAGAGACTCTTTGGGACTCACTTCTGCAGAGTTTCCATCACAGTATTGGTAATTTAGTTTTTACAGCACAGCTGAAAGCTGATCTTCCATGGCACTCACTTCCTTTTGGCACAGACACCAGATTGATCACATCATGGTTGTGCAGAGACTTTTAGAGAGGAAGGAGCAGGGAGAGGTTGATCGACAATTCTTTTGTTATTTTTAATTTGGGTGGGTGGCGGGGCAAAAATCTTGTGGGCCGAGGGACACCCACCACACATGAGCCTGGATCATATGATACGCCTGTTGCTATTTCTCCTCAGTACAGTTCAGTTCCAGCACAGTCAGTGATTCTGATAAGCTCTGTTATACCTTATCATCTCTGTAATTCTGAATGAAATATTTAATACTGATATGATATTTATTACATAATATTTTATTGCTGTTCTAACAAATCCTAGAAACTTTACAGAAAAGTTCTTGTAAGATATGTAACTTTTGGACAATTTATACATCATTTTCTCATTAAGTGCCAAGACCAGTTGAAGTAAAACATTATTATGAGGTTTTATGGTGATAATTATATTGCAAATTATAATTTTATCTTTTTCTGAAAAGTCTGTCATTCCTGTGCCTTGGTTATAAAAAGACAGCACTTTTGACCACATTTGAGGCTCAGCTGTGGATTTGGTGTGACTATGAATGCTACTTAAGGAATCTTGAGAAAATCAGGGTGTGTCTGCCAAATGGGCAAAATATATGACCTGTCAGGACTGTCTTAAATTCCATAAAGTTTAGTCTTCTACAGCTTATGCCGTTGTGTTCCTGCTTGTGCAAAACTGGGTGTGGAAGAGGTCAGCAACACCATGGTTAAAGCCCATATAGAATCAGATCAGTGTGTGAACTAACTGAGTGTATTATAATGTGGTGCATTGGTATTTGAACATGTAAAACTATTTTTGATACATGATTAATCTGTTAGCCTATCGCTACTGGGAAAATAATTACCAATTACATACAGTGGTAATATTACGGTGTGAAGATCACTGTTATCTGTTACCTCCTTATGGATATGATACAAACAAAAAGTAATATAACTTTTGGGAACATATGTCATATTCAATATGGGAAGTCTTGGACTGATTGCCCTTTTTGACAACCATGCAAAATTGAAGCTCTCTGTGGAAGAAAGGCAATATTCTACCAAAGTAAATTGTATTGGTTTTACATCAGCTGTAGAAATGAACTACAACAAGAAAAATCATCAGAGCTGAACATGCCAAGCTGTAGAGCAAGTCTGTGAACAAAGGACATGAAGACACTTCTCTAATCAACCGATTCAGAAGATAAAGGGCTTACACAATGGAAAATTGAATTTTCCTCTGTTTCGAGGAAATGAAAGAGTTTGATGCAATATGTAAACAGTTTAATACTAGGAGATAAAAGAGATTGATAAAGGTTGTGTAAAAATAAATTATAAGCCGTTTTGGCACATAAAACCACACAAAAGTCTTCTCAGAAAAAAATAAATAAATGCACTATGTAGCCTATAGGCCCTGTGTAACATGGACCAGAATCACAGTGCAAATTGTAGCTTTTTAAATCTACTGCTTGATTTTAAGGTAGGCTAATTTGCCTCATTATTGTATCACTTGAAAAAGCAGGACTGAAGACCATAAAACACAGAATGACAGAGGACCAAAGAAGAAAATGTAGCTTTCTCTGTCCTGATATTTACCTTTTCACAAACCTCAAATAACTGCTTTGACTTCAATAATTGTTTACTAAATCAATTAAATGCATTTATAACAGATTTCTGAGTGGTGTAAAGCTTGAAGTTAGTTATTAATGCTTCATCGTACCAAGGCATATTGGACAACGCCATGTTTCCAACTTTGTGAACACGTCTTGGGGAAGAACCTTTTCTATTCCAGCATGACAGTGCACAAAGCAAACTCCGTAAAACCATAATTGAACTTGACTGGCCCACACGAAGCCCTGACCTCAACCTCATCAAACACCTTTGGGATGAACTGGAACGGAGATTACGAGCCAGGACTTCTGGCCTAAGATAAGCGTCTGACCTCATATGCTCTGCAGAATGAATGGCAATTCTCACATAATCTTATGGAAATCCTTCCAAGCATAGTGGAGACTGTTGTAGATGCAAGGGGAGAGGGGAGGGGGCAAACACTACATTAAAATATATGCATTTGAATACAATATCTTTAAAGTCTCTATTGTTGTAATGGTCAGGCGTCCCAATACTTTTGTCCATATAGTGCAGGCTACCGGTGCATGTGAATGAACCTAAAGCGTCTCTCTCAGACTCCTCCCTGCAGACCCGCCCCCGGGGTCTCATGGAGGACTCGCGGGCTTTCCCATCACCTCCTCTTCTACTTCACTTGTTCTCCAACAGCTACTCTTTCTTCTCAATCTCCTATCATTCTCCCCCTCGTGTTTCTATGAACTCAACGCACTCGGCCCAACGGAGTAGTTTTTGAAGATGACGGAGATGAGCGTGAGAGAGAAGGTCTGAAGTCTCTTTACCCTGGACCTCGCTGGAGTGTTTCAGACTGGTGAGCTTTCGATCAGATGGAGTTGTTTTAGAGATCTTAGCGAGTTTACATACTGAGCAGAGCCATCGTGTCCCTCAGACGCAGTGTTTATGCACACCGTAAGCTTTTATGTTAGAAAGAAATCCGATTTGGTTATTCTTAGCCGGTTGAGCACTTTATCTAACATTGTTGCGCGAACTTGTGTAATTTAGTCCTCGTTTTATCAAGTTTGAGACTTGTTTTCTCCTTTATTGCCGGATCTCCCAGCATTAATCATCTTGACTTCATAGGGCTCAGGTCTACTGGCCAAGAATCTATCATGCTTTCCCATTCACCTGTTCTGTGCATACCACTGCATGCATATCGTTATTTAAAAGTAGATGTAACCGTTGTGCCTGTGGAATATATTCCCTTGTGCTGGTTTAATGCAGTATGAGATGAAGTGCAGTTATAATCCTATAGAAATGTGATGTTCTCAGAGACCAATAGGAAGATCTATTCAGACTGAACTAAATAACACTAATGTATCCACCAACTCCATCCACAGCTGTAGAGCCTGCATGCTTAATTGCATTAGCTATCTTAACTCTCTTGAGTAGTTTCCCATGACTGTGCCACTGTGACACCATCCCAGGACAGCAGCAGTAGCTCCAAACAGTCCTCCAGGCATTAATAGTTCAGATTTAAACAAAGTGGCAGGTCTAACCCCTGCCTGAGGTCAGGAGGCTTTACAGAGGAAGTGGAGCACTGGGTTATATTATCACACCAATGTGATACTTTTAAAGGCCATAATTAGAGTGTTTCCAGAGCCAGAAAGCTGCGTATGAATCAACAACAGTGGGAGTGTGTACTGTTGCCCATCTTGCCAGGCGTATATGGCCATAATTAACAGATGGCATAGGAATCTGGGTGACGTTTTCATTTGTACTCATTATGCCTTCTGGAAAGTTCATGTAATCAGTTTATGATGGATCAGTTTTATAGCGGGTGGGTGCTTTTGGTTGTAGGATTTTTTTCAGTGATGTTTTAATTTAATTTGCCTTACCACCAACCGTAATTCTGAAACATGAGCAGAAGACCAACTACAGAAGACTATATTTCAAAGTCAAAGGGCAGATACAGACTTCTGTTAGGAGTGTTTTGAGTCAATAGTTTTTTCTGAATACAGGGAATTTGAGTGTACACTACAAATACAGCAGCCAGAGATTAGGTTGGGTAAACACTGCAGTCAAATTCAGACTGTGTCTCTCAAAAAAGCAAATGCAAAGTTTTGATATTTTTTTCTGCAATATTGCAAACCTTTTGGGCTCGACAAGCTGGTGTCTTGTGTGTGGGATTGAGCTGCAATGTGGCAGGGAGGAGCACAGCCTGGTTATGTGTGAGCAGTATGGACTGAGTCAGACATCTACAGCACACTCATTGACTATGCATGCGTGTATCAGGGAGGCAGCTGTTGTCATCTTCACAAGCATCAGCAGCATCAGATGTTCTGAACAGACTCTTATTCAGCTGGTGAATTGCATCAGTTCCCAACATTTACTTCATAGTGATTTCATAGGTGGCTAATTATAGGGTTTAAAGCTATTTGTTGTGTATACCATAGACATCCTATAATGTGGCTTTTGAAAAAGTGAAATCATTGCGTTGTTTTTTTATACCGTTTGTTAATACAGTTGTGCAGAGGCTACACAGGAAGTTTAAAGACTGCAGACCAAAGGAAGTGAGCTCGGTTGCATAGAAGCTCAGTGTGGCTTTCAGTATGACACACAAACACCGTCAGCACAGGCACATTCTGCGTAAACAGCACCCTTTTGAGATGCTTCTTCTAAATGTACATTCTAGCATTGTCTCGTGCAGGCAGGTTCCTGTCACATCTGAGGAAGCACTTTTTATAGCACGTTCTCTAATCTTCAGTGACTTTTCTCCATCTCATTCATCCCCTCTGCAGTTCTTCTGTAATCAGGTGGCCTTCGCCCCCCACTGTACAATGGGGTCCCTACGGCGTCCCAGACCGCGCTTCATGAGCTCACCAGTGCTGTCTGACCTGGCCCGGTTTCACGCCAGCTCACCTGCTATGCAGCTCTCTAATGCCAGCGTCTGGAACAGGTAGGTAATAACTTCATCAGACGTACAATACATGGACTTGTACAGTAATCTCCCGCTTTTCATGGGGAGCTCGTTCCAAAAGGACCCACGCAAGTGAAAAACTGTGGTGTTGTCTTTTTTCTTTTAAAATGGCTGGTTTTATAGTGTAAATCCTCAATATGCCCACAAATATGCTCCCAGAACACGTTAATGTCATTTTAAACTCAGTTTAATGCATTACCATTAAAGAAAATGTAAACCCGTATTTGCCTTATTTAATTTAAGTCCTCCTCCCACCCCCCACCTGAGATATGTAACTGGAAAGGTTGCGGGACAAAAGTATTGGGACACACGGCGAGGTGAACGGTTTTCTGAGAATTCAATCTACTCTAAAAATACAAATGAGGGCTCAATGGAAAGGTCTCCTGGAGATCTACCAAACTCTGAGATTGAAGTGTCTGAGTGCTTTCCCCGCAGAGATAAGCAACCCGGAAGATCACGGGACAAAACTATTGGGACACTGCGGTGAGGAGAACGGGTCCCCTTGTGTGAAAACATCCAGGAAAATATATTTATTGCCACAAAAAAGCAAAAGAAGGCAGAGGATAGTTGCAGTTTCTGCGTTTATTGTGTGGATTTCCACGTAAAACTGAGTACTGTTCTAAAAAAAAAATAAATAAAACACCATGTAACTGAATCTGCGACTCCTGATACGCTTACTTTACCGGTTACTGTAATTCATGCATTTATGTTTGGTTTGTTTATAGTGTTTTTGTTAGTATTGCCTTTTTTGTGGTTCTTGTGAACTGCTCTTTAGGTCTTGTTAAAGTTTCATAAAGTATGGACCAGAGCAGAAATTTGACAAAACTAACAAACACTTCTACACACTTATTTTCCTTCTCCTGTAAAGTTGTATATGCGACTGGAACGGCTTATATGTGTGTGTATGTATTTGTGAAAAAAGCAAGCCGTAGAAAGCAGACTTTTGCCCTCTGAATTTCCGTCTGAATATAGTGCTGCTCCTGCCCCTCTTTCAGGAAGTGTGCCGCAGGATGTTATTCAGATGTGCCGGGCTCAAGGCTGACCAGGACATGACAGCAGGCTTCAAGATTTTCTTCATAACGGAAATGCACATGTCCAATTTTGTAGTCAGGAATGTAGAGAGAGTTTGCATTTGGTTGTCTTGATTTAGATGTTTTTTTTTAAATAAGGAAGTTCTGTTGACAGGCTGTGCCTGACTATGCAAATCTGAGTGTGTGTTTGATATGCAAACTGCTGTGTCACCAACATATAACAGTAAGAGCATTCTCAATTTTCTTCCTTTTCTAAAGGCTGATTCATTTATGTATGTTTTACAGCGTCCAAACTGCTGTCATCAAAGTGTTCCAAGGAGGAGGGCTTCAGACCAATGAGCTGTATAGTCTCAATGAAAGCATCAGGTGAGAATAATACAGGGAAAATATGAGCACATTTTAATTTTTACCTTGACATAAGCACAAGTCATCAGAAAATTCTTGTTTTATGTGAACAAAGTATGACTTTTTTAAGCCTCTACATCAGTTTTACATCAGCATGTGCCAAAAAAATGAAAATTTTAATTTAGTACTTATTCCACCCCATATCTATGCAATTTCTTCCAGAATCAGTAAAGTATTCTGCCCCATCATTGACCTGGTTTTCATTGGTTCTTGAAATCTTGGGACGTTTGTGAATTAAAAAAAAAAAAACATCAAGAACTGGATAGATATGGGTCACTGAGTTTTTAATATTTTGTACAATATAAGAAACTGAAGTTATTTTCGTTTTTTTACTTAACGTTTGTAAATTCCACCGTCTTCATGTGTATCTCCTGCTGTTTATGGCTAGACATCCTAGCTAACGTCTGTAAAGTTATTACCTATTAAATGAACCATGGCCAACTTTCACACATAAAGATCTAAGACCATTTTAGAGAGTGTGAAGAGTTACATGATGATCATTATATTTGTGTGTTTATAGGTGGCTTCAAAGGACTGAATTGGGTTCCTTCATTACAGAGTACTTTCAGGTGATGTGTCATTGCTGCACAGAAAGGCAGAGGAACAGTACCATGTATAAACACACTAAACTAGCAATTGACTGGTATTCAGTTAAAGACCTATTATGCAAAACTCAGTTTTAATAGGCCTGTGGGCAATAGAAAATATGTTCATGAAGTTAAATTCTCAAAATTACTCTCACATAAGAAGATATCACCAGCTTTATTTTTCTCACAGTTTTGGTCCCTTTCAAAATGCCCGGTTTGGATGGATGGCCCTAGTGTGACGTCCCACTTGGCCAATTTGCATAGAATTTGCATAGAACCACCCCTCATCTGTGGAGATCCCACCCACTAGCCTGTTGCTTGTCACTCCTTTCAGTGGCCATCTTGGGACTTTGCAGCTCCCAAATTTAAAAGCTCAAAAATAATTATTTTTGTTTGCGGTTGAATACATTTCAAAGCTGAGACTCTGAACTTTTAATGTGCCAGAGAAAAAAATATATAAACTTATGTTCAAACAGCAACACAGGATGAAATACTGGGTTGTATATGTTTGTGTTTCATGTATGCTGAATTCAGTGGTGCCTGACCACTGCAGTGGCAAAAAGTGGCTACCACTAGTCAGCCAATACTCGCTCAAAACACAATAAAACAACCTCCACTATTAGTTAATGCAAAGAAATTGGCGTGAAAATGCACAGATCACAGCATAAAATGTGCGATTTGTTCCCGTGAATGTATAAGGTATGGCTTGCTCCGCTGTGCCCCAACACCAGATCAGTTGAAGATCTGCCTTTTTTTTCTGCTAGTTCTATGAGCACAGATAAGCCCAACGCTGTGTCTACATGCAGAGGCAAGTCATGTGTTGTTGACTGCAAAGAACAGCACACTTCCTACACTTTATCCCAGACAAAGAAAACCGAAGAACCGCGTGGCTTTCATTTAATTTTTGATGGTCATGTCCCAGCAACAATCGGTTTCGTTCCACCATAAAAAGTTCCACCTTATGTATTTAAAGGTGGAACGGAAAATTAAAATAAGGAGCTATCTTCAGCGTGGTGGAGGATCTGTATCCACTTTCCGTCACAACGTAGCAGATGAGAGAGATGTAAGTACTTTGAAATAATGACTTTTGTGTTTCTATAGCAGTTAAGTATGAACTAGCTTGTTTGTTTCGTTTCGTTTCGTTTCTCATGTGTCAAACCAGCAGCGTAAGGGGTGGGTGGAGCATGGGATGAGAGGGACGTGGCCAACAACAACTTATTTGCATGAAAGGGACAGAGCCCTAAAATGGCGTGACCAAAACTGTGAAGATTAAAACTGGTTATATCTCTTTATTTGAGAGTGATTTTGTGCAAAGAACTTTTTTTGTATGGCCCATAGACCTATTATATATATTTTTAAGTGAGTTTTGCTTAATATATCCCTTTTAATATCCCTTGTACAAAACAACAATATGTAGATGTTGTAAAGTAAAAAAAAGTGGCACTATAGTGAGCAATATATAAAACGTTGCATTTTTTATCTCACTGTTTAACATTAGTTCTTTAATGGTATGTAGGATCAGCTATTGAGCAAAGGCCTGGCACATGTACTGAAGAAAATTCAGCTTCATGAGGGTGAGTACTGAAATATGTAGCTTTTTAGTGTGTTTTAGCATATAGTGTTTTCAGATCGTGCTGTTTATGTAGTTGATAATGAGGCTCTAAGTGTGGTCTAAGATACAGCAAAAGGGAATTTTCATTGTTCAACACCTGCAGACCCAGACATGCTCATTTTTTTGGCTGAATGTGTAGCAATATGTAATATGACACTCTATACGCCTTTCTGTTTTTTTTTGTTTTTGTTTTTGTTTTTGTTTTTTCTTATGCCCAGATGAAAACTGGCTCCAAGCTTTGTCTGAGATGTGGGTAACATTTTTCACTGAAATCCTGCCAACACTTCAAGCCATATTTTATCCTGTACAGGTAACTATGCAATGTCAGTCACTGTGTATGTGGTTGGGCAGCACAGTTCACAGACAGTGTGACTGATTGTGTGTGTGTGTGTGTGTGCGCGTGTGCAGGGCCAAGAGTTGACTGTGAGGCAGATGACTTTACTTGGGTTTAGGGACCTGGTCTTGTTGAAGCTTCCTCTGGAGAACACACTGCATGCTGCCTCTTATCCTCCTGCTATAATACAGATGCTGCTCATACTACAGGTGAACATATTGATAAACTTATTTTGCCTATAAACCTTATGCTAATGCAGAATGTTTCTGTGAGATGTTTGATATTATTTTCGATGATGCAGTCGAAAGCCATGAATTGCCTTAAACAGTCTTTCCCGTCCCCAGATTTAGAAGAAGCATACAACCCAAAATATTTTGCAAGTAGTGGTTCAACATTGGGACTGAAGTTTAGCTCAAGACTAGGCTTAATCCATGTCTGGGAAACCAGAACATAGTGTTTCACTGCAGTAGAGAACTGCAGCAAATAACATTTGTTAGTACAAGGATATACAGTGCATGAAAGTGGGCGTCACAATCGGTTGCAAACTTTACATAAAGGTCACTGCCGATGTTATCATATCTCCTGTTCTTTCAGAAGTCTCCGGTTTCAAGATCCCCTTTTTCATAAAATATATTGTTACAAATGCCACAGACACACTTAACAACATGAGCTGAAGAACGTCACGCTTTGCACACATGAGATGTTTAGTATGTATCAGTTGCTGCTTTTCACATTTGTATAACTTAGAACTTGGAGAGCCTATTTCATGCAAAACTAAATGTTCCTTGCCCTTTTATGTAAACATGTTTGTAAACCAAGTCAAACCATTCTGTTCACCATGCAGTCCTTATATGGACACTGATCTGTAGGGTGGAGGTAGCTCAGTGGGTAGGATACTTGCCTCCGGACCAAGAGGTCATGGGTTCGAATCCTACCTTCAGCAGCACCACCACTGGGTCCCTGAACAAGACCTTTAACCCTAAGTTGCTCCAGGGAGAGACTGACCCCTGCAGTAGAATGGAAGTCGCTTTGGATAAACGCGTCTGATAAATGCTGTATAAATGTAATTGAGTTGGCTGTCTTGGCATCAAATAACAATAAATGAAAAAATGCTGGAGCAGCGTTGCAGCCTGCAGCGCTGCTCCATCGTATTGAAGTTATTAGGAATTTTTTAGCCTAGACTACTCTTACAAGGCAGCCAATCAGAGCAGAGTTCATTTATTGAAGTCAACCCTAGGCACAGTAACAAAAACATGTGTACTTCTAAGTAATGAAGAAAAGCTAGAAAATGGTAATTGATAACAAATAATGCTAAATTGAATACTTAAGCCTCACTAAGGACATGGGTCTGATATAGGAATTATATGGAATAAATTTGTGTTGGTCTGTTTTTTTTTTTCTTAATTTCAATTTAGGGTGTTCATGAGCCTGGTGGACCTAGTAAAGAGTACTATCTTCTGGAGAAATTAGTAGATATGGTCATTTCACCCTATCTGAGTAACTACCTCTACATGAGCCAGACAGACTCCTCTTCAGGTGAGATTTCACTTTGCAATAGACATTCTGTTAAAAACAAATTCTCTTCTTTGGGTAACTGTGTATATGTCGGGAGGATCAAAAAGAGTAACAGAATAAGAGTTAAGTCAATTTGTACTTTTATTTTTTATGTGGCCACAACATTTTAATTAATCCTGTAAGAAAGAACAGAATTGTCACATAAACAGAAACATCTGAGGCTGCGGTTTGTGTTACTGTTAAGGCTGATGTCTTTCGGTCTGAGATTGTTTCACTTGATGGCAAATAGTTAAGGATCTGAGATATGACTGGGTTTTTCCCCAAGACCTGGAGCCATTTACGTCATGTCTGAAACCTGATGCTTTGGTCTGAGGATGTTCTGAAGCATTCACTGTAGCGTAGGAGGCTTTTTGAACAGGCATGATATTTGCCTGCTGTAACTGCTTACAGTGCCCAAGCATGTTCAGCCAACAGAGCTCAGAAGCAGAGTTTCCAGAGCAGTTTTGTCTGTGGCACAGTATATGTGGTATTTATATATAGGATATCACATCATTTAAACTTTAGTTATGTTTACCTGTGTGAATATTAATGTTTGGGTGTTTGAACCAGGACTAAAATTTAACCTCCTGCTTTGCTAATAACAAGACCTCATGTTCTTTTGAAATGTGACCTGCCCTTCTTACTTTCACACCAGAGGGTCAGTTGGAACAGTCAGTGTCCTCACCGCGCTTCAGCCAGCCAGAGATCACAGTCACACAATTTGCTGCAGAGTCGTTGCTGGCTCCTCTCGTAGAGCATGAAGGGGAGGCCTATCTGGAGAGGTCCGGGGGTGTACGACGGCACACGGTTGCTAATATTCACTCAGACATCCAGCTTCTCTCCATCACAAACAGAATGCACACTGGCGACGCTGATGGCAGCGGAAGTCGCCAAGGGACTAAATCGGTGAGATGTGGGTCTCCCAGGCCATTCTACAGTGAACCAGTAATAATAAAGTCACATTCAACTGCACCAGAAACACTACGATGCCAGAGCCCGGCTCGCATGAGCTGTGAGTTGGCCAGTTAAAGTGGACTTGGGAGTAGCCTACCGGTGAAGATGCCTACCGGTGTGCCCTTGATCAAAAGTGCATGCAGTCTCTTGATTCCTCACAGTATGTGATCTGCACCACGAGTGACTGCTCAACAAAAACCTCATTCACTTCATGTCTGTAAGCATCATGATCTAGATCATCCCGCACTTTGACTGAAGATTGCAGGTATTTCATTAAATACTTTATTTGGATCATGTGGAGCATTCACAGTTTTGGCCAAAATGACCACTGAATAGGCTAAAATATTGTGTGGAGCTGTATGTATAACAAAATCTGTGAATAAGTGGATTATACGGGTTTTAGAGTACTTTTGTGGTCATAAAGTTGCAAATCTGCTGATGTTTGTGTTGTATTCTTTTTTTTGTATACTAAACAGTAGACAGTACATTTTCTCACATACAAAGACTTTTATATACATGGACAGTTGTTCAATGCAGTAGTCCAGCTACCCAGTTTAAATAATCAGGAACACGAATGCCTAAAGGTCTTTTAAAATACATTATTAGCCCAGTCACATCTCTGTGCAGCTCACTAAGACGCTTGCTTTTTCTGTTATTGAAGTGGCAAAGCTATGTGGAATTTCAGCCCTGCTGAGCAAGAGTTTACATAACTGCAGGTGGGTGGGGGTACACAACTTGTGCTGTCTGGCCAGAGTTTAACACATTTTGGTGATTTTCCCTGTTCTAACACAACCGCTGAACATTATAACTAAAAGAACAGATCAGTCAGCATTTTGAAAATTATTGTGGTTGAGCAATTACTTTAATTGATGAGTTGAATAAAGTGTTCAAGCAGAGAAGTCACCAAACTGGACTCCGAACTGGTGGTGTGCTCCTCTGCAGTGAGGTATTAGCCAATACCTTACTGAGCCTCAGCTGTATGGGATTAAGGGCTTAAGTGCACTGCCTTACACTTTCTTGTTTCAAGCTAGTTTATTCTCTTTATAGTTTTGTTTTTTTTCTTTCTTTTTGTGGTAAAGTGGCATGTAAATAGCATCTTTCGCCTGGAAAGATGCATGATTTATGTATAAGAAGTATTTAGTGTTTGATTTCTAATGTTTTTATGATGGATATTAAGTTCAGTAATATGCATAGTATTATAATATTACAGTAATAAAGTAAAAACCATATACATTCCCTTGAGTAGGATTGTCTTCTGGGTTGCGTATAAGGCTAAAATTGCAAACTGTATTCAAGATACTTTATTTGATGCAATCTTGACCATATGTCCAGTACATACATGTTTTAAATACATCTGTGTTCTATTAATTGTTAAAGAACATAGCAGTGGAGTGACTCACAAAAAACGGCTGTTTCTTTTAGGACTGCAACCAAATCTTGTTTATTATAGTGTTCCTAGAATAGATAAGGAGTTAAGTAGCTTTAGTGGCCTTATTTGAATGCTGATCCCCTCCAGAGGAAACCTTTGTGTGGCTGTGTTGAGGAATCTGACCCTGCAGGGCAGGGTGAAGGTGCTGTTCAAGGACTTTAGACTTATGGGTAAGAATGCTAGCAATTTTTTGTGTTCTGTACATCAGTTTTGGGAAGACAATATCAAATGATTCTGAACTATTAATGATTCAGCCAGTATCAAGTGGCCACTACTAAAAATTTCAATTCAGTTTCTGACTCCGAGGTTAAGACTGATTCATGTTTATTTTTACCTGGTCTTAACATATTTTAATATAATTTAACATATTGACTCTGCTCTAAATATGCTTTCTAAGGTCATGTTTATTTTTAACCAAACATTGCAACCAAATACAGAATCTTTTGATTTCCATTGAGAGAATGTAGATTAATTCTCTCCCTCTGTATTCTCACTTACATACTCTAATGGGATATTTCATTATTGGCAGTGCTTTCAAGAGACACCTGGCCCAACAGTTGGAATTTTTGATTTTGAATGTTAATTTTTTCAAGTATTTCAAATTGTTATAGGCTTATTAAAAATGAGAATGGAATGGCCAAGCTACTGGACAAAACAAAACACTTGCTTTGAGTGAAATGTAAAATTTTCCATGCATTAAAGTAAAACACTGATGTACTGAGACCGTACTGTTGGTCATGGGTCCCCATAGACTAATATGTGGTTTTCTTAAAATGAAATAACTTGTGATTACATACTGAACATCTTGACTGTTGTGGTAATGTTTTCATTGCTTCCATGTTATAGTGGTTGTAGAGGATAAAACTGCTCAGAATAAAGGCCAATATGAATGAGTGAGAGTGAGTGAGACTGTAATGGTATTTTCAGTGTTTTGTTGTTTTTTTGTTTTGTTTTTTTTACCCCAAATGTGAGTTCAGGAAATGGTGAAGACAAATATTACAAGCTTTACACAGGTGTGTGTGTCTAACTGCTTTCTATAGTTTAGACTGAAAAAGTAAAACTTGAAACTGCTTCAGACAAATAAACCAGCATCACGTGATGGCAGTAATATCCTAACATCTGCTGAGGTTTGTGTGAGCTGCTGTTCTGTTTCTGTACTTGTTGGCCCACTGATCTGAAAAAAAAAAAAGGGCTGTGCACTACTAGAAAGATACAGTAGGTGACGCACTAGCACCATGTTTCTGGTAAAATACAAACCTTTTAAATACACTAATCCCACGTTATTCGTGGGGGTTACATTCCAAGAGCACCCACGTATAGTGAAAAACTGCGTTGTGTTTTGGTCAAAAAAATGCCTTAAAATGCCTATTTTAATAATGTAAACCCTAAATATGCTCCCAGTTTAATACATTACCGTTAAATAAAATGTAACGATAAACCTGTACTGTACTGTACAGTTTACACTGAACTCCTGCAGTGCTAGAATGTAAATACAGATATAATGGTTGTACAGAATGCACTGTAATTCATACACAGGTGTTTTCTTTGGTATGCCTGTCATTTCCTTTCCTATAATTAGGGTAAAAACAGTAAATAATTAATGTATTTTTTATTAATAGTAATTATGAGCTGTATTGTATTAGTAATTGGCACAAAATATGAGGAATTATATATTGCCACAAAAATAAAATGTATCTGTTGTTTCCATGAATTTGGTGTGGTTTTTGCCAAATGTATTAGTTTGGTTCTACAAAAATCTGACTGAATTTGAAACACTTTATTGTTCCATTGCATATAGTAGAGATCAGTAGTATCTAAGTAATTTTGACATAAGTAGTGATATTCACATAGTAAGACTATTGCACATAAGATGTTGAAGATAAATTCACATAATGCTGCATGTGGTAAGACTATTGCACATATGCTTGCAAAAACATGAAAACACATAAAGAATCGTGGAAGGTGACGTGGACTGCCTCTTTACTCTTTACTTTACGAGTTGAGGTGTACTTCCTCTTTAATTTACTTAAAGAGTTGAGGTGTAACTTCTTTACTTTGAGTTGAAGTGTAGTCCTTTTTACCTCACTGTAAAAGTTGAGGCATACTCCCTCTCCCGCCCGGTAGGTGGAGTTGTGATTGCGGAGCTCCTCTCCCTGCCGGGCGGAAGGACTCGTTTTATTCTCGGTGCAGGAGAGCAGCTCAGGCGGGCTGGCGGTCAATCCGACTGGACCACGGCGGACTGTCTAGCGTCCTGCTCCACTCTGATCTGGAAAGTCTGATGTTAGGGTATCTTTAGGAGGATTGTGTTGTGTTCCGCGCCCACAGGGAGGGTTTTAGCATCAGAGGTCCGATTCTGTTCGACTCTGCAGTCACACTTGCACTGATGGCGGCCACCGTGGAGGAGCTCTACCGAAACTACGGCATCCTCGCAGACGCCAAGGAGGATCTCAGCCAGGTCGGAACCTCACAACGTACCCTTCGATTAAAACAGGACCAATCTGGTGTACAATAGAGAACGCAATGGTGGTCAGAAGTCGGTTCACTCTGCTGAACGGAACAGAAAGATTGTGTGTTAGAGTCGAGGCCTAGTCCGGCTAACTCGGCTAGGCTAATGTTTGTTAGCCACCGTGGAGCTCTAAGTGCGGACAGGAGGCTGAGTGAAGCAGCGACGGGTGATAAGTGTCATCTCATCTGGTACCACATGCAACGACCTGGCGGAATATTAAAAATATGTCTCTGCATGCCTCTTAGCAGAGTCAGGGCTACATTATAGTATGTCTACACATCTGCTTGGAGGCCTTTATTTTTTCACACAATCAGTGAACTGTTAAAATTCAGTGGAACAGCTGGTGGTCCGGTGTTAAGGGAGTTGTCCCAGCGATTAGAAAGTCGTGGGTTCGAATCCCAAAAGTGATCGGGGCACCTATGAGGTACCATCTCCACATTCTGCTCCCTTAGGTGCTATGTTCCTGGCTGCCCGCTGCTTCACTTGGTGAATGGGTTAAATGCAGAGAACAGTTTTATACTGTTCATACTGTGTGCTGTGGTGTGGTCACGTATGACAAATGCACACTTTACACATAAGGTCACTCGTGATTTGAAAAAAAACCCCACACATTTTAACATGCATATAACCAATTGATAGCTACAGAAGCTGTGGATGTGTTTAAACATTATGTAGGAATGCTTTATAGTAAAATGAAATATAGTGTACTTTAAATTAGCTCTCTAATAATCTACTGATAACTTTCTATAGCATGTTTGATATTCACTTTGGGGTGATTAAAAAGTTATGTTAAAAAA
>JBBPCW010000127.1:10065889-10084292 GCA_037974425.1 Phenacogrammus interruptus
TTATACTGTGTGCAATTGCATACAGTATAAGAGCCAGTATGAGAGATCTGCCAGGGGTACCTTATATAATAGAAACCGTACAATGCTTGATTAGATCTTTGGTCTATTTGTGTACCATCAGTGTGCCGCAGTATGCCAGAGGTGATGTATGAGCCAGTTTGTCATGATGTTTTTTAGGTGGGGTGGGGGTGCCCTGTTGAATAGAACAGAATTCTGCAGTAGAGCTTCGAGTGCTTTTCTGGCACTAATGTAGTGCAGCAAGAGCTCCATGGTGAGCTGGGTTGCTGGGGAAAGCAGAGAGTTGGTGGGGGTGGAGGGGGGGCAGTGGGTGGAGGATGGAGGGAGGGCAGCATGTTGTTGGTATTCAGGTGTAGCAGCTGTTCCAGACGCGGCAGCTATTTTTACTCACTCCGCTGCTTTTTTTAGACTAGGAAGATTGAACGGAAGAAGAGTGGGGCCAGAGCGCCTGTGCGACGCTGGGACAGACCGTATTTCTGTACATGATGTTCGTGAGCAGACCCCAACGACCTCTGGCGCGCAGCCTTAATTTTAAAGTAGGGGGGGAAATGAGAAATGAATTAGCAGAATTACTGACGTATTCTCATAAGCCCCATCCCATCACAACCACCACTACCATAGCAACGGGGGGTGGCTCTGAATTGTATGCAATGTTTAAGGGCCAAGGCAGCCCCTCCTGTTGCACCTGCATGTTCTCTTCTTGTCTCCACTGTTAGAAAGAGATGTGCACTCGTACACATGCATGGAAGCTCGGCTCTTTGTATGCAGCGTGCAGTCGTGTCCCTGGTCGAGCGTCAGTGCTTCTCATAGTACTCGCGCAGCAGCTTGCGTAGATTCCCCTTCGTGGCACTGCTCAATTAGGCACTGCCAGCAACACTAGTATGGGCTTGGTAGACTTCAATTATAGTGGTTTCTTTAAGAGTTTCTGTGCCCTGTATAGGTCAGTAAACTGCTGTTTAACCAATGGGATGGATTTGTCCATTCAAGTTGATCTAAGATGAAAAAATGAATCGCACTGATTTTTCATCCCCAATAATGAAGGCTTTGTTGTCTAGAATAAGGTGTGTCCCAGAGTTAAAGCCATCTTAGCTCCTAAACAAACCGACATACAAACCTAGCATTCCTGCTGCAAACACTGCATGGTGGTCCAGTGAGAAGTGTGGACAGACTGCATTTTCAGCCTTTCATTATGTGCATATATTTCCTCTCCATGTGAGCACATACACGTGTGTTAAATTCCTGTTTCTCCGAGTTGTCAGGATGACCTGCAAATGTATTGCCAAACCTTCAAAGGAATGCTGTACGTGCAGAATCCTAAGGGCTGATACAAGACCTACAGTTGTGGCCTTGATTTGACATTTGTAACCACAAGAATGTTCTTTTGACAGGACTAGTCACCTTCACCTGACGGGGAGAATATTAAGTTTCAGCTCATCCTTAATCAAGTAAATGGATCTGAATCATAAGCAGTGTTTAATAACAGTAACACACAACTTCATTTACCTGTTCACTGTAAGTTTAATGCTCAACTGTCCTCCAGGTGTAATGACACACACACACACATTGAGTTACTGATCAGATTACCTGTAGTTGAGCCCATTTAATTTTTTTCAAGCCAGAGAGCATTTGATTCTTAACTTGGGTTTAAAAATAGCTAGTGAATAGAGTTCTCCCTCTTCATCCCTTGACTTTGCGCAGTCTCCCTCTCTCCTCCTCTCCTCTTGTTTCTATTTTTGGCAGTCCCTAGGATCCCTCCTCACCCCTCCCTTTCTGTTGGGCTCTACAGACGTCATCACTCCCTCCCTTCCTCCCTGCTTTCTTCTTCCTCTTCCTATCCGACAGCTTTGCTCTAGTGAATGACCGCTGTCTGGATCAGTCTTTCATGAGCTGAGGGTGTTAAATGTGAGCATTATAGAGAACACTACCTGTGTCTTTTTTTTTTTGTTTGTTTGGTTGGTTTTTTTTTTGTCCCCCACGTTCTTTAAAATGAGCAAATTAAACCTGCATTTTAATTTGAATTCCTCTTGAATATGTGCCAGTTGTGCAGGGAGAGACTTCTGTGGCTTAAGCCAACCTACAGTTTAGAGCTGACAAACACCTTCACGGCTTCATTGAAACGGGTTCCTTGTTTTGTAAACTGGCGTATTACCTGTTCTGCCCTTAATTCAAATTGTTCTTGGACTAAAACACTATTGCCAACTGTGGTGATTGTGGTAGGACCTGCATCTTCTCCACTGAAGTAGGCATTGCAGCTTGGAGCTTACTTGACTTTTCAGGCTAAAATACCTTCTTGGTTGCTCTTTTAGTGCAGGGAATGTCGCATATGATTCATGTGAAATGCCTCCACTAATCTGGTCATTCATTTGACGAAGGTGACAAATCACAGCTCCAGCCTTTTACTTTGAAAATGTCAATGTGTTCAGAGTAAAGTGTTTTAATTTGATCATATCCCTGCGTGAGAAATGTTTGTTTTTCCTGACCACATCTTCTGTCTTCTTTTCCAGTGGTGACGGGGGCCACGGATGGAATTGGGAAATCCTATGCGGAGGAGGTAAGGGTTCCTCCACTTATTTATTTCTTTCCCTCCACGGAAAGCACAGTGACTCATCACAGGAGATGGGTTTCTCTTCGAGGCCACGGGAGGGAGAGCGACAGGAGAACTGCTTGTGGCGAAGGGGCCTTCCTGCCTTCAAGCCAACTGATCCTTCCAAGAACTTTTGGACAACTTGTGACTACATCTGAAGTTGCAAAAATGTTCACTTATCTAAATGCTACAAAGTTTATGAAACGGGGGATTAAAATCACCAAACATGCTTCCAAAACTTAAGATGAATGAAAGCTACAAGCCACTGATTAGCACAGTGTTAACTGATCCTTTATGATTACATTTCCTGTTAGCAACATTAGCTGTTTGAACTATTTCTCTAAGCTGAATGCCAGACAAAACACACACAACAAGGGAAACATTTGTAGAATTTTTTATGCATTCTACTAGATTTATTTGAATTTATTCTTATGCATTTTAAAGTAGATTTAAACTATTTGCTTTTTTTCCTTGGCATGATTTCTGATCCGTTTCGTTTTACAGCTTGCTCGACGAGGATTTTCCATGATGCTTATCAGCCGCTCTCAAGAAAAACTGGACGATGTTGCACAATCACTTGGTGTGTATTTTCATGAATTTTTTTAATTTTTTTTAATTATTTTTTTTTACATCGTTGCCACCTCTGTGTATGTACACGCACAAGTGAACAAAGCAGAACCCCTCTGTAACTCTGAATGACAGACAGTCCTCCTAATGTTAATGAAGCAGAGTTTATATTTAGTCCTGTTCTGAAAGGCGGGGTGGGGGGCCTGGAGAGCTGACTGGCCGGAGATCTAATGCAGCCTGGCAGGAACACACAGTCAAAGCACCACATGGAGCTCCAGGTGCCCTTTGTGCATCTCCTACAGTAGTGCTGCCATTGACACCTAGCTTACATCTGAGATGCTAATGCATACCTTTGTGTTGCCTGATTTAAATAATATAGTTTCACTTTTATCCCAAGGCATCCAAAAGAAAATAAGCTTGTCCACCAACAAGCTTCTTTAACCAATCCTCCTGGAGTCTCTCTTTCAACATAAAGTTGAGGCCATATCAAAACCATAAAGCACCATTTATAAATCATGGGTGCACACAGGTGGTCCTTCATAGTGAAGACACCACTTTGTATTTCCTTGCCAACTGAATGTTATTGTTTGTCCCGTTTTCACATTTGCTACCCCCCACCCAACCCCCTGTAAGTCCTGCAATCCTGTCTGATGACTGTCGTCATGGAAATTTTCGGGGTTGAGAGCACAGGGTGTAGGAAGATGAGGATCTCCATCTAAACGCTCGTTGACGTCTGCACCCCTCCCTGCTGCACACCCTGTTTCTCTTTGCACGTAGCCAGACTTTTTCCTTTTCATGCTTCATGTTGTCCCTTCTTCGCATTGTCTTCGTTCTGTTTTTAATAGGCTTTTCTTAAAACTACTCTATCCAAAATAATAGCTTGGAATGCTTCCTCGTTTTTTTTCCAATTAAGAGACACTTTCACAGAGTCTGCTGGGGTTTTTTCTGAATGGGAGGGTGCAGTCGCTATGGACTTTGTTGCCAGTTCACTTGTTTTCTTTCTCTCCCTCTCGCTCACTCTCTCATTGCCACTCGTATCTCAGTAGGCTGAATGAGGAGGGACAGGGTTTGTGTGAATAGTTGGCTTCTTGCTCTCAGGATAAGAGCTGTAATTCTGGCCCTGATTGTGTGTTTACTGAATGATTTGTCTGTAGATAAGCCAGTGCGAATTCATATCCATGTTTCCTTGGGTTCATGGCATCTAATTTGGTGTAGTTCATTTCTCCTCATTGTGCAAAAGTGTAAGAGAAAAGAATAGATGAAAGCGCAAGTGAAAAATAGAAAGGGGCTGCAGCTACCAGCCTGCCATAAACACAGTCGTGCTGAAGGCTCACTGAAAAAGGGGGGGGGTTATGGGTAGTCACGAGCTGGGTCTCTCCCTGCCAAACCTGGCACTCTATGCTCACGCCTCAACCAAATGCCCTGGCAGTGTGGGGGCTTGGAGTCACCAAGACCACTTAGCTACAGTCACGAAGCTATTTAAAGCCAGAAACTTTATCTCAAAATAGATTTCATATTTGCTAACATAACATGTCTTATTAGATCATGTTCACTAGCCTGCAGTTCCCCACCCCAAACCCAACTCTGCCTCCATTGTGCCTCCTCATATAACTGCGCACTACACCATGATACATCAGAGGAATTTTCCTCTCATAACTCCCCTCCAACAGGGCACAGACAAACGAGTCTTTGGACAATACATTGTAATTGCTGCAAGCACGTCAGCTGAAGTAGAGGAGGGGTGGAAGTTTGAGAGGGGCTCATTTGTTGGCACACAGCTCCCCCTGCTGTCCTTTCAAACCTACAGTGTTTTCCTCTGCAATCTATTTTTAGTACGTTTGTACATGGAACTCCTGCAACAGGAAAAGACTAAGGCAATTTTCAAGACATTAATTCAGGAGTGTATAGGTGGCGAGTGTCATTGTTTGAGCACTATTTTGATCATTTGTTGTCTCACAGAGACTCGTTTTAAAGTGGAGACGAAGACAGTTGCTGTAGATTTTGGTCAGGTGGACGTTTATCCCAAGATCGAAGCTGCACTTGTGGGGCTGGAAATAGGAGTCCTTGGTGAGTTTGAATTTAATTTCACTTTAAACATTTCATTGGACCTGGCTTGTAGTTCACTTGCTCACTCACACACTCTCTCATATGTAGCAGGCCAAAACAATCTAGATAAGGACGTTCTGATGCACCATGAAAGCAGCGCTTTAGTCTTTAAATGTGTGATTTGAGTTTTCTTACATATCTGAAGTTTTGGCACATCAATATAAAAATGCAGTATAACTGGTTAAAGAAATACTTTAATACTGTAAATTAATATTCAGAATATTCAAAAGAAATTAACTTTTGTTCACCTGTTATTTTCTTATAGTGAACAATGTTGGTATCTCATACCCATACCCAGAGTTCTTCCTGCACATCCCTGATCTGGACAATGTGAGTAGTGTTATGGATATAAAGGAACTACTTTTGGATCCCGAAAATCTTCCAACGGATGTGTATGAACTGTTCAGTTTGTACTTTGTTTGTTTTTCTATAGGGTATGTGTGAGCCATGTGGCATTTTAGAATCCTTCGTTTTTAAGGGTGATTGGGAAAACTGTCTCAGTCTTATAGTGTGGTTCCTGCCATGTTGAATGTCCTGTTGGAAACTGAGCGGTTTTGCCAAAGAACATGTTTTGAGTGGTTAGGAGTAGGCAAGTTACATTGATGGCTTTCCTTGATTGTCTGTGCTCTTTTCTTTGGTTCTCTGCTTGAAATGGAATCAATTATCCCCTGTTTAGAGACTAAGGGTTTATTATATTGAGCGCTCTACAAGTAACTGCCTATATGAATCAGCAACCTTTTTATGTTTCGAGGTTTATCTTCAGAAGACATTTTGGTTATTTCATCGTTAGCCATAATTCTGGGATATATTGAACTGAATTGACTGGCAAATACTTTTTAGCAGATGTGGCTCTGTCTAATACCCATCTTCTCTTTTTCTTTTAGTTCATTAACACGATGATAAATGTCAATATCACTTCAGTGTGTCAAGTAGGTATTTTCATTCATGTGTACTTTTCCAAGCAAAACAACTCATGTGGAATAATTGTTTTGATCCTTTTTGATCTGTTGCTTTTCTGAAGTAATATGTTTCAAATTTCTTCAGATGACTCGTCTGGTGTTGCCCAGGATGGAAGCAAGGTGAGTCCTGAGAATCCTCCTCAGACTAATATGGCCAGGCTATTTGAATTTTAAAAAATTAAAAAGGGGAATTGGAATATCTAATCCTCAAAATTGAGGCTAACACTAATGGGCATGGTAAAGAAAATATCGAAGTAGAAATCTTTACCTGCTGTCCAGAATTGCCCTCTTATTTCCCACAGTCTCTTTTTAAAATGGCTTGCCAGGCTGGGTAACAAATGCATTCCTGTGATTAGCCCTGGAGTCTCACATGACTCAAAATAGCCAATCACGGAGCTGGGAAAATTTTGTACAAATGGGACCAACCTCAGCTCTTTAAAGCACACTACTGCAGCTGCAGGGGTACTGCGTGAGAAAGCTGGTGCCATGGCAACACACAAGGCGATCATAATTAGTTTGTGTGCGCGCGTGCATGCGCCAGCCTGTTACAACGCTGTTAAGAGTGTAGATTCTTGTTTTAGCCACTCCAGTGGGCTTGTTCTGTGAGATGTCAAGTTCAGAAGAAGCACATTAAACTATTTCTCATTCTGTCTGTTTTAGAGGTAAAGGTGTTGTCCTCAACATCTCTTCTGCCAGCGGCATGTACCCGGTTCCACTGCTGACTGTTTACTCCGCTACCAAGGCAAGTACAGACCCATCTATACGACCCTACTTACATCAGACCAAACCAACTTCACTCTCTTACAGTTTAGTATAAGGTTCTGAGAGTGGCTCTCTGTCATTCCTAGGGAGCCCATGTTCTGCAGGTTTTTGTTTCTACTGCCATAACATGCCTGGCCCTCTGGGTTCACATTATTCGTAGCACAGCTTTGTATATTGTAATGTTCTTCTGGCTCTCACACCCAGTTCTTCTCAGATCCTATTAAATTCATTAGTTGTGTTTGAAGAAGGGGAACCTCTCAAATGTGCAGGAACTCCAGGAACATGGCTGTGAAACACTGAAAGCTTCACATAGTGCTGAACTCTGGTTCTCCAAGACTGAAGTTCATGACACCAGTACAATAGTGTCTGTAAAAAGTAAGCACTTCATATCCGATGAAAACAATTTTTTTTTGTTATGGGGTTTTTTTTAGGCTTTTGTTGACTTCTTCTCTCGTGGAGTCCAAGCAGAGTACAAGAGTAAGGGGCTCATCATCCAGGTTAGATTTCCTTTTTCTTTTTTTTTTTTTTCTTTTTTCTTTTGGTTGGTTTGTTTTCTTGATGTAAAAGTCATTTAATTCTATAGAGCGTGCTGCCTTTCTTCGTGGCCACCAAGATGACGAGGATCAGGAAACCCACTCTGGACAAGCCCACTCCTGACCGATATGTAGCTGCTGAACTGACCACAGTGGGGCTGCAAGACCAGACCAATGGCTACTTCCCCCATGCAGTCATGGTAAGAACAAGACAGTCTTTCTAGATACCATCAGTCTAGAGACTGTGACTTAGGGCTTCATTACATGTAGGGCTGCCGCAGTATCCTATGTTTCCGAGTGTCCATCCTGGTATTTATACCGGTATTACATCCACAAGATGCAATGCCACTATAAATGGTGAGGGCAGTATTGATGGTGTGGCATTGTGTGACCCAAGCATCTGACTGAACAGTCATTACTGACCTCTATTAGACAAACAAGTGCTCTCTCCAGCTGGTGCTATGCACATTTTCAGCAATGTGCAAAATCATTAGTAGAAAGAAATTCTGCCAGCCAGGCAACTTTCAGCCTTGATCCACCCTTAGATATGGTTTTGAATCTTCTAGATCAGTGGTCACTAACCACTGCATGCAACACATTATTGTAGTTAAGATGTTGCACAATTGTAAGAAATAACTAAAAACCATGCCTTTTGATTTAATACTTTTTATTTATTTTCTGTGTTTGTCTTCCAGGGATGGCTGACCACTGTTCTGGTTCCCATCAATCTGGTCATTTACTTTGGCATGCGTATGAACAAGGCTCAGCGTGGTGGATACCTCAGGAGAAGAAAGCTGAGATAGTTTGCAATGATTGCCTGAAAGAAAATGGCGCTCAAGACATCCAAAGTGTTTCTTCTGTGCTGTTTCTATCAATGCAATTTGGAAGTGACTGCCTGACTTTTGTATCAGTGTTTTGAGTAGTTTTGTGTTGAGGTCTTGAAGTACTGCCTCATCTGAAGAACATCTTTTTTGTTTTTTTAATATATATATATACACCTATATTTGTGGAGGAACTACTGACTGCACAGATGTGACACTGAAACATCTTGAAATGAAGTAGTTCAGACTTTGCCTTTAACTTTGTGAAAATTTTCTAAAATTGATTTCGGAGTGGGGGACTTTCTGTACAGGGTCTAAAGTGTTGCACTGCTACATGGAGGGCTAACTTTTCACTGCTGTTGTAAGCAGCGGGGGGTTGAATTGAAAGTGGGTTTGATATATACATAACCTCATGTGTATACAAAAGCCACTCATGCACCTAGTTTGTGCCAGTGATGCCAATTCCCTGTCATTTGTTTACAATAATGAAAGGTGAATTTATACAAGGACTATTCCTTCTGTAGCTATAGAATAATCAGATGAGTTTTGGCCTTTTTTATCTTTTTTTTTTTTTTTTTTTTTTACATTTTGTACCATTTATGACTACTATAATATTTATGAAATTGGTGGTGGGGTTTTTTTTTGGTGTTTTATCCTACATGTTGATGTTATGGTGCTTTTGTTTGTTTTTACACAATGAGCCACGCACATACTGTCAATCTCTGATCATTTGGAATGTGCCTTACAGTAAGCAGGAAACTGGTCATAGTTATTGAAAGGAAATCTTTAATAGCTGCTAGTCAGGCTAAGACCTATCAATGCACTTACTGGCCTTTTTTTTAAAATGAAAAACAAAGAAACTTCCAAAGAGCATACCATGCCTTATCAAGTGTATTTATTTTTATTAAGGCCTCAGTTTTTGCCATTTTCTATGCCTTCTGCCTCTGTTTATGTTTGGACCAAAGCGAGTCAAACGGAAATTCTCAGGTGTTGCAGCAGATAGAAAACTTGAATTTGTACATTCCAGTCATATTTAAGCACAGGATAAAATGTGCCTTTTGTTGCTTAATCAATGTATACTTGTTTGGTAATAAATTCTTTCTAAAAATTAAACAAGTTGTTTTATTTTTCTACTTTAAATGTGTTTGTCATGAAGTTTTCACTTCATCAGTCACATCTAAGTCCTTATCATAGTCCATTAGAGAATTGAACATGTTTGGTTACTGTGCTAGAGGTCGTGCTGAATGTTGATGAAATAATGTGAAAGACCAAAATGCTTTTGCAAGTCTGCCTGTTTTCCCTGTGGGCTAAAATAGGTTTAGGGAGCTGGTCACTCCTTTTGAATACATTGCACATGTACCTCATTTTTAATATTAACATTGTACATTGAATGCATGTACTTCATTTATACTTCAATCAGGGTTTAAGATGTCATTTGTTTAATGAGAGATTTGAAAATAAAAATTGCAATTTGCAACAAATTTTATCGGTTTGTATTTTAAAGTATTTAAATACCTCAATACTCAAGTAATCCTAAAGCACCCTTTCAGAAATGCCATTTTATCAACAAGTGGATAAAGGAAGACCTCCTTTTCTGGGCAAAACGGGTCAAAGAAGATAACCTGTTTGTCTTCTCTCTGTACTATGGTGGTGATGACTGGGTTTGTATTTGATTGGAGACTACCTATTTTAATCTGGCTAATGAATAAGTCACTGTCAAAAGCCAAACATGGGTTTACAAGCCAAATTAGTTATCAGACACAAACACACTCCACAGCAAATGTTAAGCTGTCAAATACTTTTATCAAACCTCCCATGACATAGAAAACTATATTTTCATTACTTTGCTTGTAAATAAAGCTTCATGTCACAAAAAAACAACTTATTTCCATATATTTGCCTATTCCGCCTGCAGCAGTTTAGCCCCATCCACACTGGTGTGTTTCAGGCTTGCTTTCTGAATACAGTGCAGCCAGTCATGACAGAGGTAATATATACTGTATGGACAAAAGAATTGGGACAAAGTTGGAAGATTGTCCTTCACTGGAAGTAAAGGACCTTGCCCAAACCCTGAAAAACAAGTGTGTCCCAATATAGTGTACATAAACCAGTTTGTTTATTTCCAAAGTGTATATAGAAGCTAGAAAATGTACAGATAACCCATGTTTTTGGTACATACAACCACAAAAGTAGAGATAGGTAGGGCATAGGGTCTTGCAATGCAAAGAACGTTCGTTTTAATTAAGACCATATTAATAATGTGTGTTGTGAACAGTATAATATAGAGAACACTTGTAAATTGCTGGTTATGTATTTGTTGTAATTTCTTGATCCTTCATTATGTAGGAACTATTGTGCACATGGGCGTTTAAATAGTCGGACGGTTTTATGTGACGCCCCGTGAATATGTTTGGAAGCTACATAAATGGTTTGCTTTGTAAAAATAACGAAAACAACTCGTCTTTATAGAGAGAAAAAGACATCTTTCGTTTCAGCTGGTCACACGTGAGATTTCTTGCATCTTTGCATGTACTGAATGAACAAACAGTTGTTTAAAAGGTTCTGGCTGTTCGTAACTCTGTCTCTCTGGAGTTAGACTGTTTATGTGAATGATTTAATCGTTCACAGAACTACAGCCTAGCCATGCATATGTAGCATAAAATCTTTCCATCTGTGTATTAATGTGTTAAGTCATTTTGGTTGATGGCACGTTCTGCCCATTACGAGGAAAGATCTATAGATCGCTTTGACACACTGTTCTAATAGCACACTGAAATATACCTGTAGGTGGCAGCACCATACTACAGTGCAATGACTCAGAATATGATTACCTACATTATATGGACAGACGTATGGGGACACACCAGTTTTGCAAGGTTTGGACTAGGCCCCTTATTTCTAGTGAAGGGCAATCTTAATGTTTAAGCATACCAAGACATTTTGGATAACACCATGCTTTCAATTGTGTCGACACAGTTTGGGGAAGACCCTTTTCTATTCCAGCATGACTGTGCCTCAGTGCACAAAGCAAGCTCCATAAAAACATGGTTGGATGAGTTTGGTGTGGAAGAATTTGACTGGCCCACACAGAGCCCTGACTTCAACCCCATACAACATCTTTGTGATGAACTAGGCTAGTATGGAGATTGTGAACCAGGCCTTCTTGTCCAACCATGGTGCCTGAACTCATAAATGCTCTACAAAATGATTATAAACTCACAGAAACTTTCCAAAATCTGGTGGAAGACATTCCAAGAAGAGTGGAAGCTGTTATAGTTGCAAAGGAGGCTTTGAATGCAATGTCATTAAACTCCCTGTTGGTGCTAATGGACTGGTGTCCAAATACATTTGTCCTTATAGTGTATATCAGGGATGTCAAACTCCAGTCTAGCACAGTTTGCTGGTTCTCCTCCTCAAACACATTCATTAAGCCTGCCAATTAACTGGCGAGGTGAACCAGGTGTATCTGAGCAGGGAAATCACCAAAACATTCTGGACCATGGCTCTCCAGGACTGGAGTTTGAAACCCCTGGTGTGTATTCTATATAACACAATACAAATATTATGTCATTCTACATGATGTATAACAAATACAAAATTTTTTTTTTTTACCTCAGTTCAACTCCATGGGTGACAAGCGCCAGAGAGCAAGGGTACAGGGCTCCTGGTCCAAACCAGCCCCCTTAGGTAGGTAGGCAAGTTGAACTCATCTGTCCCAGTGAAAATTAGTCTTGTCTATTTTCTTGTCACAGTTTTGTGAAATGGACACTTCTTATAACTATGACTTATAACTTATTGTACAACAGTACAAAATGAAATGGTCACAGAGTTATGATGCATTTTGGGGAATCCCATTACTAATATGTCGTTCTAAGCACACTGCACAGTTGTAGTTTTGTATGAAAAATGAATCTAATAAATAAGCTAATTTCATTAAGGCATGGTCGAATGCATATCAGGTCTTTTCATTCAAATGTTTCAGGAGCAGGTAGACAACCAATGCCCGGGTCATGGAACGCTGGGCCAAGAACGTACGAGTTCCATCAGCCAGCTGATGTAAGTGCCAAGTAATAACAGTGTGTGCTGTGGCTTAAGGGCCGAGTTGATACTTTTCCCCACCTCATGTATTCCTGTTAATCTTTGCAAATTTTTTTAGCCAATCCAAGTCATGCCTGAAGAGAAGGTGATAGAGTAAGTGATTTTTTACTGATACTGAATCACTGAATTATTTTTAGTTCAAAATTTGGAACTTGCAGGAATATAAATAAAAATTCAATTTTTTTCCAGGGAGGCTGGGGATTATGACATCAGCCATGGTCCCACCGGAGTGTCCAGGTACCATTGCCTAGATATCTAGTGAGATATTTCTGTTACAGACAGTTCCTGTTCCTATGATGGGGTTTCTGCGCACCCCATTATCTTCTGTTTCTCTTCAGGCTTCGGCTCCTCCCTGGATTTCTTCCACAAGAGGAGGCAGACTGGATGTTTGCTACACTGCTGTCTGAGCTACCATGGTCACAAAAGACCAATTATGGCATGATGGGTAAGTGATGATGAGTGAAGGAGATAAAAATATCCACTCTTAGTATGTTAAATGAAAACACTTTATTCAATTTTAAAATGCAAAACAAATAAAGGAGAGTAAAAAGTGTGTTTGTGCTTGTGTGTGAACATGTGTGCGTACATGATGACTCATTCTTTCCAGTCCTTCTTCCTCCATGAATTGGCAGACCTGCTACTGCCCCCAGCACTTTGGTTGATCCTTTCCAGAAGAAACATCACATTAAAGTGGTTTAAATATACTAAAAGAATAAATGTTTGCTTTGGACAAGCAATACAAAGTCTAACTAAGGTTCACACAGAGCTCTTTTTGTTGAAACATATTTTTGTGCTGATAATTTTGTGTTCATTTCCATATTTGGAACAAACTGCAAATACATTTCTGAAACACCCACACATTAGGTATTGCCATTGTCTGACAACTCTTTATGAATAAAATGAAATGATGTAAATTATGATGGAGCATAGGAATATATTTACATATTCTCATATTTGCCACCCACAAGTATGAGCCCATGGGCATAATTTGTCAAGCACAATTACAAAGTATGACACTGTCCAATGTGTCCCGGCTCAGGTGGAGCATATGACGAGCCCAGGTTGACCTGTTGGTACGGAGAGCTGCCTTATACCTATTCTCACTCTACAATGCAAGCCAACCCACAGGTTTCAGCCATTTTCTATTTATACATTTGTAAAGCTATAGAACTGTACTTTACTCCTTTGTTTCTTTGAATCATTTTACGTTTGCTAGTCTGAAAACGTAAACATTAGCATATATTTTCCTATTTCTTGCATTCTTTTTTTCCCTATAGTGGCATCCTGTCCTCGTAACCCTGCGTCAGGCCATTGAGCAGGAGATCTCGAAAACCTTTAACTCCTTATTGTGTAATCTTTACCGTAATGGAAAGGACAGCATTGCCTGGCACAGCGATGATGAGGCCTCTTTAGGCCCTTGTCCCACCATTGCCTCCCTCAGTTTCGGGGACACTCGTGTCTTTAGCCTCCGGAAGAAACCACCTCTGGTGAGCCACCAGTTTCACTATTGCTCACAGCATGCGTCTTCATAAGTGACATTGTAGTATAAATAAACTGGGTAATTATCAGGCAGCTGGTCTGAATATTTGGTTGTGTGAGTTTTTCAGGAGGGAATAAACATGTTGGCACTAGGGCTGCTGACATTAGTCAGAAAAATCCATTTAAACCAAAAAGTTTACTCATTTTCTCATTTTCTAAAACTGCTCAAAATAATCCATAATGTTCAAAAAATAGCAAAACAGAAAGCACTGATGACAGCAGTAGACAGTAGACAGTATAGTTTCCATTGTTTATTTGTTCTAGAAGATGTTGCTCATCAAACAGACACAACTTTGAATGATATTGGCATTGTGATTGGGTAAAGTGAGAGAAGGCTGCCCTAATTAGACAATGTAAAAAAAAATGAGTTTCTGTGTTGTAGGAGGAGAAGGGAGATTACACATATGCAGAGAAATTAAAAATACCCCTGAGTCATGGAACACTCCTCATCATGGAAGGATGTACTCAGCAAGACTGGCAGGTAAAGATCAATCTGTCCCTCAAAATGACACTGTAGTATATGGCTTATGGTTTCTAATTAAGCACACAGGATCAATGTTTAGCCACTAGTTGGCCTACTAAAACGAGATATGGTTGGTCTCAGTATAAATATGATGTTTTAATCCTCCTTCTTCCATTTTTATTTAAGGTTATTCATTATTAATCACTTAAACTAACTTTACCAAACAGATGTCTCAAGACAAAAGGAAGCAAAATATTTTCGTAATATGTATTCTGCATGAGAATGCATTTTCACTATTTCTTCACAAAGTGTCACAGTGAAGGAAATTGTTAGAACAGACATAGAGAGAAGTGGTAAAAATCACAGCTATTGTAGCTGAAGAGCTTTCTTTTAAAAACATGACCACCTTCTGATGGAGTTACAGTCCCCTCCAAAAGTATTGGAACAGCAAGGCCTATTGCTTTATTTTTGCGGTACACTGAAAACATTTGGGTATGACATCAAAATATGAATATGAGACCAGAGATCAGTATTTCAGCTTTTATTTCCAGGTATTTACATGTAGATCTGTTAAACAGCTTAGAAGATAACATTGTTTGTAACAGAACACAAAGTTTTTAGGTGAGCAAAAGTATTGGAACAGATAGACTTAAGATTAATTAAAGTGAATAATACTTCATATTTAGTTGCAAATCCTTTGCTTGCAATGACAGCATCAGGCCTGCGACCCACTGACGTGACCAAACTTTTGCATTCTTCTGTTGTGATGCTTTTCCAGGCTTTCACCGCAGCCTCTTTCAGTTGTTGTTTGTTTTGGGGAGTTTCTCCCTTCAGTCTCCTCTTTAGCCGGTAAAATGCCTGCTCAATAGGGCTTAAGTCTGGAGATTGACTTGGCCAGTCTAAACCTTCCACTTCTTTCCACTGATGAACTCCCTGGTTGCTTTGGCAGTGTGTTTTGGGTCATTGTCTTGCTGCATGATAAAAGATCTCCCAATCAGTTTGGTTGCATCTCTCTTTAAATTGACAGATAAAATGTGTCTATCGACTTCTGAGTTCATTTTGCTGCTACCATCATGTGTTACATCATCAGTAAAGATCAATGAGCCCGTCCCAGAAGAAGCCATGCAGGTCCAAGCCATAACATTACCTCCACCGTGCTTCAAAGAAGAGCTTGTGTGTTTGGGATCATGAGCGGATCCTTTCTTTCTCCATACTTTAGCCTTTCCATCACTTTGGTAAAGGTTCATCTTTGTCTCATCAGTCCATAAAACTTTGTCCCAGAACTTTTGAGCCTTATCTCTGTACATTTTGGCAAATTCCAATCTGGATTTACCTTCACTCCTGCCCTCTGGAGGTTGTTGGTGATGTCACTGACTGTTGTTTTAGGGATGTTTCTTTCATCAACTGCTGATGTTTTCCTTGGTCTACCAGTTCGACGTCTGTTGCTTACAACACCAGTGGTTTCTTCCATCTTCAGGACATTCCAAACAGTTGTACTAGCTGTGACTAATGTCTGTGCAATGTCTCCGATTGACTTTCTGCCTTCTCTTTGTTTCAAAATTTGTCTGCTTTTCTCCCTTAGACAGCTCTCTGGTCTTCATGTGGGTTACACCTTTTTAATTATAAATGCAGTCTGCACAGGCAAAACCCAAAACTGAAACTGAAAGCAGACATTCAGTTCCATTTATTGTTTAAATAGTCAATGTAATAGGACACACCTGGCCAATGAAACACACCTGTCAGTCACATTTTCCAATAATTTTGTTCTCTTGAAAAATGGGTGGGTTCAAACTAATGGTTTTATCTTCTTAGTTGTTTAACAGATCTACAAGTAAATACCTGGAAATAAAAGCTGAAGTACTGATCTCTTGTCTCATATTCATCTTTTCATGTCATACCCAAATGTTTTCAGTGTACAGCAAAAATAAAGCAATAGGCCTTGCTGTTCCAATACTTTTGGAGGGGACTGTATATGAATTAATATATCACATCTATAGCTTTTTATTTCAGTTTATGGCTAGTTAAGCATGCACTTATAGTTTTTATTTCATTTCAGTTTTAGTTTTTAATAAGGTCTGTAACCAGGTATTTGACAAGGATAGAACGAACAAAATCAAACCGACTGCATAGTTTTTGTATAAACCAAACTATGCACTATTTATGCCTATTTACACAAAGTATGTTTTTGGCTTTTTGACATAGTGGACTCTTCATAACAAATCCAGTGGCTTAAGCAACACCGAGTGCATGCCATTCTACACAAGCAGGAGTAGATAGACTAAAAAACACCAAAATAACTTAATTTAACTTAAACAACTATAAACAGCCACTGTGTTGCACTAAGACTCTTGTCATCGTTCCTAGCCTTTTAGTTTTAATTCACAATATATTTTCTTTAATCTGCATGCTAATAGTTTGTGTGACATTTAGGTTATTTCCATGATCAAGACTAGCCATGACAGCAGAGCTGTGATCATCCACATTTTCAACACATCCATACAAAACTTCTATCTGTTTCTGGTTTAACTTTTTGTGTAACCCAACATTCATTTGTGTGGATCATTTTTTAAAAATAGAGATGTATTACAACTCCAGTTCATGATTATTGCACTCTGAATATACTGATGAGAAGTTAATGCATCAGAAAGATAAACTTGCACACTTTTGTTGATGTGTCGCTATGGACCTATACTCTTTACGCTGGTGATGTTCACATACAACTGCTTACACACCACTCACCAGCGAGACAGTAAAATCTCTGTGGAGCTTTGCTGCGCTTGGAGTGTTTCACAGCATGGTTTTCATTATTTCCTTTAAGCACTGCTTTTAGCATTGCTTATGCTAAGAATAATCCCAGACTGGACTTTCATACGAAAGAGGATTGTTGTTTTAGCAGAGCTGAATTAGTGGCACAGTAGATTATTCTTAGTAGTCATATTGAAGGGGTTCATTTCTTAACTGTTTTCCATACATTAATAAACAGGCATTTTTTTTCTCTGTAATTGTGTTTAGTTTTTGTTCATGGTGCTGGTGATATTTGTCTAGTTTCCATTTTTGTATTTTTATTAGTTTTATTTTTCACTTTTTCACTACTAGCCTTAGATTTAGTTATAGCTTTCATAAACCTTAATGCAGAATCTTGTTATTGATGTGTGTTGGGGAGAAGAGTGTTGGATATAAAATATAAGGGCATAGGCAGTTTACTTCAGGCAAGACTTCAGGTTTCCTGTTCAAGAGTGTAAGATGTTCAGACGAGCCTGTTCACCACATTATCATTGTCCTGCCAGCTAAATGCTAAAGGGCCTGTTATAGGTCATTCTCCCCTGCTGTTGAGTTGCTATCAGATGCTGGCACAGAAACCAGGCCCTTTTAGAGAACATAAAGAACGGTGGGAAAAAAGGTCAGGGACATTTTATGGTAGCACCTGTAGACCGTCTCTTAGGCTCTTAATTTGTTCGCAGAATGTGCCTGAAAGCTCCTGTTGGAATGTTTTAGTCAAACACAATTTACATTGCATAGTCAAAATAAGGCTTACTAAAAGATAACTTATGTCTTGATAAAGAGTGCTTTGGAAAAAAACACACTTAATGTTTACAGCTGTTGAGACACATTGCATAACTATAAAAACCAGTTGGCAAAGTTTGCTGGGAGACTTTTGCTGTAGATACAGAATCCCCAGAGACCATCTCAGATTACACTGTTCTGAAGCTGCAGTCAGAAATATGTGCCACAATAGTCCAGAGTGATTAGACCTGGACAAGACTGCAACAGCAGTACCCCAGAGAACATGCATGGGGAACAATATATATCAGCTATTAGGCATTTTCTTTTGTTTTTCATGAGCTCAGTAGCGCTGTGGTGGACATTTGCTAAAATGTTTTTAAAAATAAGTGAATAAATATCTGCTTTAAGAAGGTGCTGTGCTCAGTTATGTTGCTCTCTTATTTTTCTGC
>JBBPCW010000127.1:10096749-10116687 GCA_037974425.1 Phenacogrammus interruptus
GGGCATATTTAGGGTTTACACTATAAAAATAGGCATTTTAAGGCATTTTTTGACCAAAACACAACAACGCGGTTTTTCATTATGAATACTGTATTCATAAATGCTTAAGAATGTCCACACTGATGTGTGTGTTGGATGGCAATTGATTGTATCTTGGTCTAAAGGTTTCACAAAACAGGGAACGATCAGGCTGTACTCAGGATGTTTTTTTTAAAAGATTTTTCCGAAAAACATTACTAAAACTGTCCTTTTGATTCTTCAAAATAGCTTACCACAAAGATGCTCTAAACAATAACTTCTCAAGTTACCTACTCAACAAATTTGAATCAGAATTTCGGGAGAATTGCCCTCCATTTTGAGACATCTTTGGCCATTTTCATTATTATCGCTTAGATGTCCATTAGAATTGAAAAAATATTTCGGTAATTCACATATGATTACCTGGTTATAAAAATATAATTTAATTTTTAAAAAGAGAATACAGACGAATACAATATAAACCATAGATTTATATCATCTTCATCATCTTCTTCACCTAAACCTATGAGTAGTAGTACACATTTCTGGAGGGGTTATAGCACAACACTACATTCATTCATTTTTAACCTGTGCTCATGAAACAAAAAGTGGACAAACACCCTGTACAGGGTGACAGAAGATGTTTTGGATTTTATTCCACAGGTTTAAAATATAGCACACACATCTCACCCAGATATATTCCAGCTCTGACCTAGATTCCTGATGTCACATGTGCAAACACAGCTTGCAACTGTAGGAAACTGTGACATTCAGTACATTTAAATACTAATATCTGTAGAACACTCAGAACATGTGTAGAATATAAATGACTTTTGTATTAACATATTAGTCTTTAGAGGATGTATCAAGATGCTTAATTTTGTGTGGCCATAATTTTGTTCTTCTTTCTTTCTACAGACAATTTAGAAAAATAGATGGAAGTGGCAGACATGTTAATATCCTTTGTGGTATTTCTGCCTTGAAGAACTTGCCTGGCCTTAGTAGCAACTAAAGAACATCTCCAGATCAAGCATAGAATCTTGTCCAAAACAGCAGGGCAGGCAGCAATGTACTTTGCACATCACTGTGCCCCATGGGCTGTGCTGACATTAGACTTATGGTCCTACTGAAGTTACAGACTGAGTTTCTCTGCTGTTCTCCATGAATATGGGCTTGTTGAGGCCAAGGCTTCAGTGGGAATACACTCAAACTTACAACAAGTTCCAGATGGGACTGAATGACTCACATATGGATACAACAGAACATAAACACTCCATGGTAATGGTTACACATGAGTTACTCAGAGACTTCTTCTACTCACCTGTGTACCTCAGGGGTTGACTGCCCCAAAACCATCCACATGTTATCACTTAGTCCTTTGAACAGTTAAATGCTGTTTAACACTTTTTGCTGATACTATGGTACTACCATATGTTCGTGCAAAACATGACTGTGGTTTCATCTAAATCATCACTAATTAATACTGCAGAACCACAAAATAAGCATAAGACTGATGGGTTCACTCAACCTCACACTACACCGGCTGACATGGGAATTTACTGTGGTTTTAGTGGACCTGTTGATCAGTACAGACTCAACTCATCACAGTCAGTAGTTTTCATTGTTGGACTCACCCACAAACAAGGATGATACAGGAATAATCATCATAATCGTTTGCAACTTATGATGTTACAGGAATAATTATCACCATCCATTAAATAAGATCAGGTTTTCGTTGAGGGTACACCTCAAAATATCACAGGGAAAACAAGAAAATTATAACAAATCATGCAACAGACAGTAAACACATTTAAAGTAAAGACAACAGTGAAAACAATAAGCCAATAAAACAATAATAAAGGGAACCTTGAAATTAAACAAGAAAAACATCTAAAAGTAGTTAAAACAACTAAAACAAGGGCCCTACAGCTGAAAGTCCAGCTGATCCTGAGACAACAAAAAGTGTGGTATGTTTAAAATGATCATTTTAATTCTGTTAATTTAAAATACACTTTATGGACAAAAGTATTGGGACATCACACCAACAGGAACTTTAATGGCATTGCATTCAGTTACTTAGTATGGAGTTGTCCCCCGCAATAACAGCTTCCGTTCTTCTCTAAAGGCTTTCCACAAGATTTTGGAGAGTCTCTGTGGGAATTTGTGCCCATTCATTCTGTAGAGCATTTATGAGGTCAGACACTGGTGCTGAATAAAAAGGCCTGGCTCACAATCTCCGCTCCAGTTCATCCCAATGGTGTTGGGTGGGTTTGAGATCAGGGCTCTGTGTGGGCAGTCAAGTTTTTCCACCATAAACTAACAGCCAACACTAACAGTCTTTAATGAGCTTGGTTTGTGCACTGGAACTCATGCTGGAATACAAAACAGCCTTCTACAAACTGTGTCCACAAAGTTGAAAGCATGCCGTTGTAAAAAAAAAAAAAAGTCTTGATGTGCTGAAGAATTAAGATTTCCTTCACTGTAAGTAAGGGACCACCTGAATTAAATAATTAAGAGGTGTGGTTTATCCATCACATTTTAGCCCTAGTCAGGGTGCATATTGTGCTCCCATAACCTGATGATTGCGCAGCCACAACATAGGAAAGACCTGATGGGCTTTAAAATGTTTAAAATGTGGTTGGTCTGCCTCCTCACTAGGCTGCTGAAACTAAAAACTGACAGCTCATGCATACGCTCATTAACAGAAAAGCAAAAATGACAAAAAAGATGAAGGAGGAGGTTCCTCTAAAGACTGAGACAGGGCCCTAAATATTGTGCAGAGTAGAAATTTGAGACAGCACCTCAGAGCCGTTATGTGACGATATAGATGACGTGAGGGACGCGATTTTTACGATGCAGAAATTATTATTTTTATTTTGTTCGAGTATTTAAAAATGTTATGTCTTGTTTAGCATTGTCAAATATCGTATCACTGAATACAACGCTGTGTACACACAGCATTTAAAAATGTAGTATTTGAGCTATTTAAATTTGATCCAATCATAGGCCGCGAAATGAATGACGTGAGTTTTCAGTCCTCAGCCAATGACAGGTCGGGTTTGGGAAGTCAACTCAGGAGCGCGAAGAGTTTGAGAGAAAATGGCGATTTGAACTCCTAAACCTCACCATAAACAGTACTTTTAATGATGGTGTGTATCGTTTATCTCTGTAGTTTCATGGATACATTAAGTGGCCATGTTCGCTCGGCAGGTAACCTGTTTATTAGCGCTACATTGCAGCAAACCCCTGTTTTTGTTACGTCTGCTTAGCTAATGTAGCAATTAGGCTAGGGGGCTAGCTTGTTGTTATTGGGAGTTACAGTAATGTCGGCACCGGTTAACTAACCCGGAGAGTGATTACCTCAACCAATGCCGTTCTTAACTGGAAAGTAATGGCCTCTTATAACGTGGTTTTCGCTGTTGACGTGGATGATCGATCAGAGGAGCCCAGCGTCTCCCGAGAGGTGTTTCGGGGTTCTTTAAAGCAGTGGATTTTAAGAGTTCTCCTTTCCCTGGGCAGCAGATACGGATTCGAAAAAGTCCGATGGGGCTACAGGTTTTTCCACTCGAGAACTGTAAAAAGTGCAAGTCTCATAACAAGAGGCGCAGATTTCAGAGAGCTGCAGGAGAAAGCCTTCAGCGATTTTGAAGATGAGCTTCTAAAATTCGCCCCCAATGACAAGACATCTCACGAACAACACAGACACCAGGCAAGCCCGGCAAGCTGCGTGCACAACGCACTGAAGGAGATTCTCTTGGATTTCCAATGGGATAGACCCGACATAACATCTCCAACGAAATTAACATTGAGACCAAGAAGATCAGGTCGGAGTACCAAAAACATTTCTCTGGCAGAAGACGAGCTTTCGTGTATAGGGGAAAATGTTTTGTTTGTGTTGTCCACGTGTCCACACTCTAAGAGAGAGCTGAAGGAGTTCCTACACAGCAACAGCGCTGGAAGTCAAAAGGATTTACCTGAGCGTGTCCTGCCAAAGCGCCTAGTAAATTTGCTGATTCAGCGAAAGGTTGTCCTTCATTGGGCTGACTGCAATTTAAACAAGGTTTGTTTACACCCCCTCTTGTCACTTTACGTAAACAAATGCATATACCTTAACTGTTGATTTGAATAATGCTGCATTTTTAACAGGGCACTGAGGAGTTTGATGACAACATAGGCTTAAAAAGCATAATGGAAAGTTTGGAGTCAGTAGGTGGAAAAGTGATCCCTGTCCTGAACCCTTGGTTGGCCCTAAAGTATGAACGTCCTAACGTGGGCATTCTGAATGATGATGCCTTTCCACCTGGCTCTAGTATTGACTACATTTTGTCTTCTGAAAAGACATACCAGCGTAGCTTTCCAGCCCAAGCGGGAACTCTCTGCTGGGGTGCAGGTAACAAATATTGTTTTATTTTTACACTTGTGTGAATCATGAGTACTTTATTTATTGATCCCATCTTTCTTTTTATTCCAGATGAGGACAAACAGATCTGCAGTGTATCATTTGAACCTGTGTCATGCACGCAAAGACTTATGTGTGCTCCTTTAGAAGTCAGTGTGAGAACTATTCTGCAAGGTTTGAACACCAGCTCCATATGTCAGTCAGTGTCAGAGTGCTGGGTCCTGTCATGCCAAGACAAACCAGAGCAACATCAGCTTGCTTTTCAGAGCTTGTTGAAGGAGCTCGCTGTTCAGGCATTTGCCATGGTGATTTTTTTAAAATACATTTTTTTTTACATCAAAATAAAAGCAAAGGAGCATGTTTTGGATTTAATGTATACATTAAAATATGAGATGCTGATATTCAGCTTTATGCCCTCTGTTTCTATAGCTAGCAGAGGTCAGTGAAGGAGATCTGGTCAGTTCTGCTGTCCTGTCAGTGCTGTCCCCCCATTCAGCTCTTCTGACAGTTTTCCAGCCTCTGGCCACTCAGTGTGAGGAGGTGCTGAACAGAAATCTAATTTCCTCAGAAACCACAGACAACTCCACTGACCTTCCTGACATCGTCAACAATGTCCTCAACACGATGTATGACATTATGAAGGATGACGATTGCTCAGGTGTGTCTTAAATAAGTAAATCATTGTTTTTAGTTGGCTGCTATGACCTTGTTTATCTGCAAATATTTATTCACTGATCCCTTATGCTGCAGTGCAAGTTGTTTGAATGGTCTTGCTTTTTAAAGGATGCAGCCTAAAGCCTGCAGCTTCTTTAAAACAGAAGTAAATATTTTATTAAAAGGCTGCTTTGCCATAGTCTGATATAAATGTTTAGTTAAGCTTTAATTGCATGTGAAGAGTGACAGTTTTAACTTCAATTGACAGCATTTAATTTTTCAGGGAACTAATTAATTGATATACAGAACCTTTAAAAAAACATTCTTTTTTTCTACAAAGTAAATTAGGTTAGGATTGTCACTATTGTCAAACAATTGATGTAGATTGCCTTGTTGAAGCACACTATTCTAAGCACTCAGAACCGTAACTATTAAAGTGTTCATTCTGTGCATCTCGAAATGACAGCGGCTAACGCAGAAGAAATGAATCCATATCGGACGCCTGACTGGGCAAATCAAGAGCTCCAGCAGTGGACTAATCAAGCAACAGATTTTACAGAAGGCTGGTTTTGTCTGTCTGACCAATCTGGGATTAGCGGTCATCTGATGGAGTCAATGAGGTATTTGAATTTATTAGAATTTCACCATGCAATACTGCAGAGTTTGATTTTATTTTGATATTAAAAACATGTTGGTTGTTTCATACCCTAGGCTTTTGCATGCTGCTCCAGAAGAGAAAGAGCAAACAGAGGAACGCGCTCATATAGAGCTTACTCACACTCTAGCTGAGCTGTATCAAAGCAATAGAGTTGGAGCCAACGCTGGCCCAAAAGGCAAAAAAAGTTAGTATGTCTATACTATGGCAGTTATAATAAAAGGCAATGAATTAAAATTTGCCTACTACTGTATGCAAGCATGATTGACATAGCATTGACACAGTGAATCAGTTCAGTTTGCTCATGACTTGCTTTGCTTTTTAGGAGGTTCTCAACGTACACCAGTAAGACAAAAGATGAAGACAATGAGCCGTTCCTTGCAGATGCTGAATGCTGCTCGCTTTAATATAAAAGAGCAGAAGAGTCAGGCAGAAGTGGACCTTCCCAGCACAGCAAGAGGAGCTGAGAAGCATGGCAAGAGACACTCTGGTGAAAGGACTAAAACAGGTCCCATGTGTAAGTTACGCATTTTCTGTTAATTTGTAAAAAAAAAAAAAAAAAAAGATAGCTTATGAAATTACAGAAATTATAATTTACATGAATTACATTACAGCCTTCAAAAGTGAAGAGGAGCTGTCTTCCCATTTGAAATTGAGATATCAACAGGCTTTGGAGGACCGGAGTTTGCCTCTTCTTGTTCAGGTCCAGAATTTTCTCTCTGTTGTGACAACCTTCATCAAAAGTAAGAGTGATGTAGAGGTGAGTGGAAGTGCACTTATCAGATGGTTAAACAGTTATGTGAGCTCACATTTTTAACGCCTGTGCATCAAACTGTGAAAATGATAAATACTAGGGTATTAATGTGTTTTTGTGGTGTGTATTACAGAATATTTGTTAGGCCTACATCTATGTTACTGAAGACAGTGAATTTATTGCCATTTGTTAGGCTGGTTGCTTTGACTACTAAAAAAAGTTGAAACATTTTTACCATTACTAAAATGTTTAATTTAGTGATTCTTGTTTTTCTGTTGAGAATACAGATGTGGTTTGAAACATCCCTTTAATTTATAACACTTACTATTTATTTTGTGTACTATTTATATTATGTCTTGGCAGGCTTCATTTTCAGATTTAATCAAGAAGAACCTTTTGAAAAGTGCCCAGTCTGTCCGACAGCTTTATGGAAGTGCTTCAGACACAGAAAGTAAAATCAGAGAGTATGTTCTATTTAGCTTTTACTTTACAGTTCTTATACACTGATCAGTCATAATATTAAAACCTCCTGCCTAATATTGGTTCAATACTTCCCTTGAAACAAACAGCCCTGACTCATTGAGGCACAGACTTCACAAAGCCTCTAGGGAGTTCTGTGGTATCTGGCTTTAAGATTATAGCAGCAGATCATTTAAGACCTCCAAGTTGCAAAGTGGATTGAACTATTTTTCTTGCACATGCCACAAATTATTGATCTCATTAAAATATGCTGAATTTAGAGGCAACCATTATCCTACTGAAAGAGGTCACTGCCATCAGGGAATACCATTGCCCTGAAGGGGTGTACAGAGATGTTTAAGTAGGTGGTTTGTGTCAGAGGAACATCTGCATGAATGCAAGGATCCAAGGTTTCCCACCAGAATGTTGCCCAGATTACTCAGCGTAGCACATGCACCTGGGCATCAACATGATTCCTTGGACAAGGACCCCTTCTTCCATTGCCCCACCGTCCGGTTCTGATGCTCACTTGTCTATTGTAGGCATGTTCAGTGGTGGAAACTGAACATGCCTACAATAGGCATCCCCACACTCAGTGATGCACGTTTGTATTATTATTTGTGCTTCAGTGACTTCTGTGGGCTTGGACCAAGCATGCTTACCCCTGTGTGTCAGTGGTAATTTGGGTAGGTACTAACCACTGCACACTGGGGACAGTCCACAAGATCTGCCACTTTGGAGACCCAGCCATTTGGTTGTCAAAGTTGCTCAAATCTTTATCCTTACTCATTTTTCCTGCTTTCAATTTCAATGATTGACTGTTCACTTGCCCAGTATCCTTCCCTTTGAGCGTTGCCACTGTAACAAGTTAAGCAATGTTCTTCACTTGTCTGTGATTTTAATGTTGTGACTGATCGGTGTACTGACATGCTTAATACTGAAAATGCAATATCTGACAAATAATTATTGTTCCTCTAATATTGAATATTTTTTTGAAGTTGTCAGCTACAAGTACTTCTCAGAATTGAGGTGTACAGACAGACATCTTCTGATCAAGACCCAGATGATGTAGAACAGATGGTGGAGGAGGTAGGAATTTTTGTTTCTGTTACAATTCAAATGAGTTCAGTTCATATCCGTATGTCCTTTAATAACTAATGCTCTATGTGTTGTGTGCTGATGACTAAATGTAGGGCAACCAAAAAGTATTAGGTGTAATCTCTTCTACTGATATTTCACTTAGGTGGCTGGAATGCTGCGGATAATATCTTTGACAAATGACCCTGTCTACTTGTCCAAGTTCATGCAGGAGGAGGTTTTGCCTTTGTATGTACTTTATTCTGTGATCATTTGGAAAAGATGTAAGGAAACTGATCTTGTTAAACTTAATTATTGCCATTACATGTAATATATTTTAGGTGCCTCAAAGACATTCCTAAGATCCTGGCAGACATCTACCACAGTCTTGGCACGCAGCTGCCAGAGGTACTTGTTGCCGTCCTGCCCTCTGACTTTTTCAGCGATGACTCTATGGCAAAGGACAGTGTTTCTGTAAGCCCCTCTCCTCTCTCAGCCACACAGAGCATGGCCTCTAGTGTTGGAAATCGGCTTGAGGAGTTACGGAATCGTTCTGCTAAAAAGAGAAGGTGAGTTACTCAGTGGTATCCAAACTGGTCTTAAGGGACAATGAGACATGTTGACTCTGTTGGGATATACATGTGTGTGTTTGAAAGTAATATTTGTGTTTTCAGAACCAGCATACTTTCTCGTCACAAGAGCATGACAGATGCTTCACAGACCCTACGGCAAATAGAGATGCCCAGAAAATCCACTAGACAGGTGAAAAATCTATACATGCTCTTTTGGTAGAAAAATGTTCTTTTTTCCCCTTTAAAACGTTGTGACATTTCTTTCTCTTGGTTTCACAGACAAAGCCAAAAATGTGTACTTCTTCAGAAAAAAAGAGAGTGAAGAACATACCACCTCAAAAACAAGCAGTTCAAGGTAAGTCCACCAAAATCTCACCTTTTTATTATGTAGAAAAGTTTTGCTGCTTATATTGTTGTTGTTTTTTTAATAGAGGTGACAAAGGTGAGGAGAAACCTCTTTAACCAGGAGACAGTATCTCCCTCAAAGAAAGTGAAAATGCCTCGCAGCCAGTCTGTGTCAGCATTAGAAAGAATGAAGAAACGGAAGCGATCACAGACGGATGATGGTAAATACATTTGTTCCCTTTAAGTGCTAGTGCTAGCCATGTTAGCCGTTTCAGATGCAGTATGCCGGTACTGTTACTGTACTTTAACTCTGACTTGCAGGTCATCGTGCTGTTTGTGTGTCGAGTGAATTATCCCCCCACACGTGATGTGTGTCTGTCTTCTCTGCTCCATGTCTCTGCTCTTGTTGTGGTCTCATGACTATAATAATTGGTTAAACCAAGGAAGGAGTGTCTGCGTAAGCTAATCAGAGGCAGAGATTGCATTGATATCTATATATATAAATATATATATATAAAAGACTCCTCACCTTTCTTATCAGTGATGCCCCAGTCCGAGGGGGCCTGACAATTGTTCCAACAGTTGATCTATTTTCACCAAGCTTAGCAATTGCCTTGTAGACCTTTCCAGGATTACTTAGGATTACTAAGCGGAGTAGAGGTGGACTTCTTAAAGGCAGAGTAACAGGTCTTTGAGAGCCAATTGCCAGGTGATCAAATACTTATGTGCAGTAGTGCAATACAAATTAAGTGATTTCTGAATTGTTTTTTACAATTCAGACCCCTCCATGATTTCTAAGTGGGAGAACTTGCAAAATTGCAGGGTGTTCAAATACTTACATTTCTCACTGTATACACACACACACACGTCTGTATATGTATGTATATTGGGGTGCCATGCGATTAAAAAAAAAAAAGTAATTATAAGTGCTGTGATTAATTAATCTAAATTAATCACACACAGTTTTGCTGTAAAAGTATTTAATAACTGTTTCTGTACTATTCATGTGCAGTAATGGTCACAGCAATAAAAAATATGACCTAATATGCTGAGGGAAAAAATAAAAAATGCTTCAACAAGAACAATGGTGGAACTAACTCCTTTTACTGTACACATACACACAGAGGAGTGTATGGAGAAACGTTTGTGTGGGGATGTGCTGCAGTCAACGTCTGACGTGTTTCACTCATACATCATGCCCCGCTATAATAGTTCCAGTGTTGTGACAATTTAGGCTACCTTGTTGAAAAACTTAAAGGTCCCATGACATGCTGATTTTTTTTAAGCTTTAAATAGGTCTTAGTGGTCCCCTAATACTGTTTTTGAAGTCTCTTTCTAAAACTCAGCCTTGATACAGAGTTACAGCCACTTCAAGCCAGTCCTACAATGACTTCCCTAGGCTGTGCCGTTTCTGTGTCTGTAGCTTTAAATAATAATAAGGATGAGAGATGCAGGGCAAGGTGGGGGGTGGGTCAGCTCATCTGATCAACCCTGTATTTTTATTACTGTAAATTAAAAAGATTTATTACTGTATTTAACTGCTTATGCCAATGAAAATGACAATGCATACCAATGAATACGCATGTGTATGAATTAAAGTACTGTACAGTCTATACAGCGGTAATATCTGTATTTACGTTCTAGCACTGATGGAGTTCCGTGTAAACTGTACAGTATGGATACGAGTTTATCTTTGTCATTTTAAACTCATTAGCCTCATGTTTTGGGAGCACTGTTTTGGGAGATTTTATGGCGTTTTTTACTATACACGTGTGCTCTTGGAACGTAACCCCTGCGAAAAGTGGGAGGTTACTGTATTCACGCACCATTCGCACACATACCTGATGCTATTTACCTATACATTTGCTGCAGTAGCCGGCTGTTAGGTGCAGAGCTTATGTTACAGCCACATTCTAAGGATAAAAAGCTAGGTAACTATATACAGCAAAGCGACAAAATTAATTTAAGTTGACTTACTTGTTCGACGTTTGTTGCTGAGCCAAGAAGAGTTGGTACAGATCCAGACTTAATTTTCATCCGTTCAGCAAGACCAGCTCTGTATTATCCCAAGTTGAGGAAAAAGTTGTTGACTTTAGGAAGTTGTGTCGGCGCATTTCCAGAGAAAATAAAATGAACCCACTGGTTCTGCAGAGCCTCGCATGACGGAACTAAAACTACATTCATGATCATTTATACATCTAAGCACTGAGCAACTGCAATGCTTCACATAGCATTGACAGTTGGTTGAGCTAATTTTTTAGATTAGGGGAAGGCAAAGCATGAGTAAGGGGAGATAACCTTTCCCATTATGACGAAATACGGGAGCCAAATTCCAGATCGGACCATCTGAGCTGTCGTTCTCTCAGTGGCGGAGCAGGGTGATCAAGGCATTCTTTATACCTATTGCCATTTCTAGACACTGCGGGACCATAAGGAGGCGATGGGCAATTGTATTAATGTTAAAAATCTCAAAGTGAATTTTTCATGTCATAGGACCTTTAAACTACCTTTTAAATTCATACAGTTTAGTCAGTTTATAACACGAATAATGATGAGAACATTGGATCGGGTTAAAGTCTCATGGTGCGGTTAACACATTATTTTTTCTGTGCCCCTAACGCCCCTAATGTTTATATGTATGTATATGTATATATGACGTAGGAATACAAGAATTAAATTAAAATTTTTAATTTTCATTTTCTTCACCTTTAGAACAACAAACTCTTTTGACGAAAAAAGTATCAGAAACACCTCTGCATAAACAGGTTTCAAGTCGTCTACTGCAAAGGCAAAAGTTTGGGAGGTCAGTTTTGGCTTATTTCAAAATTCTTTGATTGCTTATTTTTCTAAATGTTTGCATATCATTGAGTACAAGATAATTTTGATCTTTCAACTAAGAGATTCTGCTTAATATCAGTCTGTGTTCTTTTTTTTTTTTTTTTTGTCAGGAGTTCTGGTGGTGATGATATGGTCATTATTGAGGAGTCTCCTCTCAAACCTGCTACCGGTCAGTTATATTACAATAATTACTCAGAATACAGATTTTACATAAAAATCAATATTTTGTATATATATTTATCATTGTAATAAATTCTGATGTCTTTTTTTTTTTTTTTTTTTTTACTTACAGATTTGAGGAGAAGTCCTAGAATAAAAAGTCTTGCCAGAAGGCATTCTAGTGTCTTTTACTCAAGCTCACAACCACGGTCTCGAAATTTGGACAGAGCCATGTCTTCTTCACAGCTTCTCATCTCTGATGATAAAGGTTGACAGTATTACCTCTGAGTTGGCCATTTTTGGACTCGCACATGAGGATGTTAACAGTTGATTGTTAATAATGAGCCATACCACTGGTGCAATTAACAGGATGTGTTTTTATTTATAGGTGGTATTAATGTTGGTGATGTTAAGTCTCCAGTGAGACTTCTTTTTGGTGCTGCTCAGTCTCCTGTACACCCTTCCACATCATCCTGGCGAAGTAGGGACAGTGTAAAAGCTCGACTTGAGTCTACAGATTCTGTATTTGAGGTAATGGTTCTACTAACCCAAATACACATGCTGAGTGATGTGTGCTGCAGATATTACATGTTGTCATTTGACCTCTGTTAATGTCAGATGGTTCTTTTTTCAGAATTCCAATAAAACTCCAAGAAAATCACCATATCAGTCTCCATATAAGTCATTTGGGAGCAGAACTCCAAGGACACCAACTTCTTCCTCCAAGGCTCAAGGCTCTCCCTTCCCTAAGAGCCCAGATCATAATCGTACTGTTGGGGAAAATAGAATGAGCCTAAGAGGAAGCCCATTTAGATCTCCAGCTGCAAAGAGCCTAGTATTGGAGACACCCAAGAAAAGCCCACTGAAGGGTATCCTCAGAACCCCAGTGAAGAGCTTTACAGAGCAGGATGACCTTTCTGACTCTTGTCTTAGAAGTCCTACCATGAGAACACCAAAGAAGAGTGTTACTTGGTCTCCATCTCCCCGGAAATTCATGTCACAAAAACAATTTAAGGTCCCAGAGTCTCCTCAATGCTCCAATATATATTTACCAAAATTGATCACACCAAGCAAGCCCTGCCAGTTTCATGGTGATCAATTTAAAACTCCTGAGAAATTGCCCTCAAGAATAGGCAGGATATCCCCCGAAACACAAAAAGTATCTGAAATCACTGAGAAGTCCAAGAAGATGAGGAGGACATTAAGTTTACCAGAAAAAGCTGAATCACAGAGTCTTGACATATTTTCAGTTGATCATTTATCACCACCAACACCAGAAATAACAACTCCAAGAAAAGGTCCTGAACCAACACACAGAATGTGCACTCGGTCTGGAAGAACACCTCTTAAAAGTGTTTCTACTTCACCTTATCACAGACGTGAATTTCCTCTGCCCAATAGCCCTTCTCCACATAAAGGTAAATCTGTGATAATGAAAGAAGAGCCGTCCAAACCATTTCTAAGGTCACACTCATCTGGTTATGCGTCTGCTGGCATGAGTTCACCAAGTCACATTGGAGCTCAGCACACACCAGATGGAGAGCATTTTACTACAAAGACTGTCTATGAAGAAAATCCAGAATCCACCAAAGTAATAATGGAAGAGGGGTCATCTTTAGACTCCCAGCGGTTTAACACCTCCCAGTGTAGTACTACTGCCACAGAGGAGAGCATCGATATTGAAGACGCCTCTGTAGTGAAGACTGAATTAACAGGTGGCATTAAGATCAACATCTCCTTTTCACGCAAGTCCTCCAAATCCTCTGGAGTTTTTGAGTTCACAGGCACACCATCCCTTCCTGATACAGCAACACAAGGACGAAGATATGGCTTCCGTCAGACTCCAGATCGGCAACAGAGAAAGGCAGCAGCGCGTCTTGCATATTCACCTGGCCTGCCAAAGTTTTCCACTCCACGAGCATCAGGAACACCAAGACATGGGAAGGTTCCAGCTGAGCCCAATCCTCTTACTTACCAAGTAGAATTGGAAATGCAGGCATCTGGTTTGCCTAAACTGAAGTTCAAACGTACAGACTCTTTCAATTCAGGTGAAGCCTCTGACCATGTAGTTAAAGGCTTGGCCCCACATGTTATGAATGCCAAGGCATCAAGGGTTGAAAGCCCACTTATACATTGTTCAAAACATCGAGAACCAGGCTGCATGTCCCCATCTCTTTGTACTCATGGTACCCCCAGGAAGGGAAGTGTCCAGACATACATATGTCAGTCAATCACCCCAACAAGACTTTCTAATAATAGCCCTTCTCCTGTGGGTGTAGGAGAAAATATGGCCTGGACCCCATCTCCTCATAGCCGAGGCTTGTCAACCCCAGAGAATTTAAATAGTTGGCCTCGTAAGAAAAGAGCACGGACTGATATGTTTGCCAAGGAAAATCCTGTCAAGGGAGAGGTTGATGTACTGGAGGACCCAGAGCTTGATGGTGTGTTCAGATTACAGGGGCTGGAAGATTTTAAGGAATCAAGAACGCCTGTCTCAAAATACAAATTAGGTATGGCATGAATGCTTTGTTTTCCAAATGAAATGGAGTTGTCAAAATCAGTGGTGCAGAAATGTAATAAAGATGCTGCAATATGTGAAGAATTTTCAAGGGAAGGTGAGGAAAGATTACTTGTGCTAGGTAAAAGAAGGTTAAGTCTGGACGTAGTCAAGACAAAATATGTTATAGTTTGTGTAAGTAGTAAACTTGGTCAGCATCACATTCTGGAATCGTTTTTTGGCAAGTTTTCTTTTGTAGTGATATTTTTTTCAGCTAGTTAAAATAATTTTGCGTAAGTGCTCTTACATGGATAGATAAGCGTAATGTAATGCATTTACATGCAAACACATCTTCAGTATTCATGAATACAATCTCTGGAACCTAAGTGCCGTATCATTCTGTTTCCATTTATCCCAATTCACCTTCTTGGATGCTGCAGTGTTTTATAAATAAAACTAGTGTTTTATAATAAATATGAAAGCTTTGGGTTTATGATAAATATGAAAGCTTTGGGACCTCTGTAGGTGCTGTAGCTGTAGTGCTACTTGACAACAGCTTTAACCTTTATGTTTTGACTGTAATGACTAGTACGTCTTGTCTTCATGAAAATAGATTTTTTGTTTCTCCACAGTGGCGACCCCTCCAAGCTGTAAAGTGAAGAAACCAGTCTCTGTCAGTGGAATCCTTGCTCTCACTCAGTCACCCTTATTATACAAAGAAGGAAAGGCCACTGTTGCCAAGGAAACCACCCAGTCTGATGGTGAGATTAAACTGCATGTGTATTTAAAATAAGCAGTTTGCCAATTTTTAAAATCTAAAGCTGCTTTTTGCATATCAAATTCTTCGATGACTCCCTTTACCCTCCCCCTCATCAGTACCTTTTTTTGTCCTCAGCTGTCTGTCTATTTTGTAGAGTTCCAAGTTACTGGATATCTACAAAATGTGATTGGCTGGTGCATATATTTAATTCCAAACAATTTTATAATCTATTGTTTTCAACAAACATTACTTTTTAGATCTGGCCAAAGCAGATTAAGCAGACAAAATACAAAAAATAAATACTAAAAAGCTAAATACAGCTTCTGAAATTCTATCAGTTTTCAGTCGTAACTGCGTAAAGGCATATGTAATTTGAGTAACTTCATACTGAATCTAATTACCACAACTCAGGTAAGGAAAAAAGGAAAAAGAATATGTTTTAAAAAAAAAAAAGGGTTTCTGCTGGTCCGCGGAGCCTCGCCTCTGCACCAATCAAAATTTAGTCAGATCAGGTCTGATCTGATCTCAGCACTTCTGTCAATGCGTGCCCCTCCCCGCCCCCTCAACTTTAGTCCCGTTAGAAAGGAAGTTAATCTATCATGTACTGATGTTTCGGGTAGCGTTAAATTAAACCTGCTGGATTAGATCTGGCTCTGTGGCGAAACTTAACCGATGGATGCACTCATGACTCGGTCCACCCGTCTCTGAGCGGCTCAGACCCGGCTCTTTGTGGCGGGAGTTAACCGATGGATTCACTCATGACTAGGCCGACCCGGATCTGAGCCGCGACCCTTCTCTGAGGGGCTCAGATCCGGCTCTGATGGGGTGGCCGAGTCATGAGTGAATCCATCGGTTAACTCCTGGAACGCGATTCAGATCCGGAGGAAGTTAATGAGTGCTAAACCTGTTCAGGCTCTGACTGACGCGAGAAGACCACTAGGTGAATACAACTTTACAGGAAGATGTAGGATAACCCTCATTTAAGTGTGGTGGTGCAAGAAACTGTAAGTTATGCAACTTTTATTGTAGTAATTTATGTTGTAACGATTATAAGATATACAATGTGGCGGGGAGACCTCGGATTCGTGAGTTATTTAATGGATCTGTGTGATTCACCCGGATGAGTCATGAATTGCTCAGCTCTAGTACACAGGACAAATAAGTTTGCGTTGTAATGGCTCCAGCACCCATGGAGAGGTGGAAAATATTTAATTATGGTGTGTACAAATTCATTCATGTAGGTACTCATTAGTGTATGTAAGCAAAAGAATTATGTCAAGCCCTGATTAAAGTCTCTTTTTAAATACTGGTTTTACTTGACCTTTCTGCAGCCCTGAGATAAGTGTTTTGTTTAACCTCTCTCCACAGCATCCACAGCAAGTGGAAACTTGGAGCAGTATGGTAATAGTATATTGACCTCAGATGCCTCACCTTTTAGTCGACCCCAGAAGCGCCGGGGATGCGGTAGGACATACAGCCGAAAGAGACTGCTGGAGTCATAAGGTGCAGATATGCATCTGAGGACATTTTATATTTATGTATATGTTTTATCATTGTTTACCTTGGTCATTTTTTCTTCTTCCTTTTAATGGAAAAGTTGTACACATCATACTGTCATGCATTTATCAATCTATGTAAAAATATGCCTCAAAAAGGGGTCAAATCAAACTGACTTTTATTAAGTTGTTTATTTATGTGGTTGTTGTCCATTTTTAAACTTGTCTTATTCTGTGCTATTTTTCTAACAGTTAATGGATTGTTCAAAATGTTGGCAATTCTTTTTTTTCCCTACTTAATTCTAAGATGCATTAATCATTGTTTTTCCTCTTTTCATGAGGATGGCTTTTAGCAAATTAATCCTGCTCTATAGAAAATAGTCTAATGAACCAGCATGTGTTTGTGGTGACAAAACAACTCGTGACAACTTGTCAGTTGTTAAATGTTGGAAATGGTTCTACAGTTCCTTGCCACACGACTACATCAGGAACTGATGTAGAACTGAACTGAATAAATCAAAAACCCACGATGCTCTAATAACTTCAAATGCAAAAGTCTAACTAGTCAAGTAGAAGAGATATGCTATGGTTCAGAAGCCATCTTACAACACTAGACAGAGAAGTTTTTGTTCATCCTGAATAAGTCGGAAAAAGAAAAAAGTTGCAAAACTGAACCCGTCCATTTCAAAATGCTGATCTGAATCGTGTTGTGATATAATGTGAAATATGTGTAAATGAGAGATTATTTTAATAAAGAAATTGTTCTTAAGAATTCTGCTTGGATTCTTTTAGAAACATTAATTACATTTATTTGATACTCGCCAAAAACTGAGAAAGAACAAACTTTGTTGATTGGAGACTAAACCTAGACAAGAGGTGTATTTGATAACGTTTAACTGAAATTAGTGCAACTCAAAACCACTACTTGTGTTAATTAGTCACCTTCTTAAGCAGCTATTTTTTATTTATCAATAGTATTTATAGCCACCTATATTAGTGGCTGGAGCGGTTAGCGTATTTAGTACTAAGCAATTTAAGTGCTTATTGACGCTATCGTTTTTTTGACGTTTATTGCATTTTTTATTCTTGTGTGTGTGCTCAGAAATGGTGTTTCGTTAAGTATTCTGCATGTTGATATTTTAAGGGCTATTTGTAGAATTTGTCGCCATCTATTGAACATAAATTGAACTGCATCTTGCATTTGAAACGCATCAATTTAAAATGTTAATTAGAAGTACACATTACATATTGTCTCATTTGTTGCTGTTTTTTCTTACCCAAGTTATAATTGTATATGTAACTATAGAGCCACAAACACAAATTCTTGTTAGAGCTTCTGTATATTGTCTCATTTGTTGGTGCTGAGCAGTCATATTAGTGGTTTGCCTGTTTCTTAATCAAAAATATTTGATCACTATACCACATACCAGTCTAACCGCTGTCAGACCCTACAACAAAGACCTTGCAGATGACCACACACCCAACCAATATGCCATGGTAGTTTCTCTTACGTGCAATATTAAGTGCATCATGTGCCATTTAAGGGGTGGGATTGCTAGTGCGTTGCCAATGTTTGTCAATGCCTGTCACTCTATTGTGTACCTGTATATAATATACACTGTATATAATGTGTAACTATATACATATATACAGTAATCCCGTTTTTACGTGGTTCAGCATTCGCAAATTCTGTCTTTCTGAGAACTGAACTGTATTACCACCACCAGTCCAGCAGAGGCAGTAATACACTGAAAAGTAGTCAACTGCCATAAAAAGAAGAAGCAACCTGCTGCAGTATGTGGCATGACTGCTATGTGTCTTGTCCTCATATTTTAGTGTTTTAAATTCCCTCCACAACTTTCAACATTTCTCTCAGTTAATTTAGATTTAGTAAGCTGTGCCCTGTCCAAACATGTGAGTAGAGAGAGTTATTTCAGTGTTTCTTTTGTGTACAAGTCTGTTTTGGCTCGCCACACGCTGCTAATGCTAACTTTTTTTTAAAACTTTTTTTAAGCAATAAAGTTTTCTGATTCTGATTATTTACATTTACATTATCTTTAAGGATAATGCATTAAACTGAGTTTTAAATGGAATTAAAGTGTTCTTGGAGCATATTTGGGGGCATATTTAGGGTTTACATTATAAAAATATGCATTTTTTGGGCATTTTTTTAAAACCAAAACACAAAGCGGTTCTCATACACTACTCACAAGAAGTTAGGGATATTTGGCTTTCGGGTGAAATTTATGAAAAAAGTAAAAAGTTCACAGTGTTTTTTCATGAAAGTAGGGCCTTTAAGTTCGTCCTGGCATTTCACCCAAAAGCCGAACATCCCTAACTTTTTGTGAGTAGTGTATATATATATATTCAGGGTTCTCGCATATATTTATATATCTACTCTGTACATACGACAACACATTTACTCATTGTGTACGTAAACTGAGGGGTTGACATAAGTGGTACGCAAATGCACGCCATTTTCAGGCGCAAATGCGTACCTAATTTGTGACTTTATAGTGCAAACTTCTCGACCGTCTGAGAACTTATGCCAGGATCCTGTTTGTGGACTTTAGTTTGGCTTTCAACACCATGGTGCCCAAACTCCTCCAAACACTTCCAGCTCAGCGTGTCACCTGCTACCTGTCAGTGGATCACCAGTTTCCTGACAGACAAGAAGCAGCAACTGAGGCTCGGAGAGATCATTTCTGAAACACAGTCCCTCATTATTGGTGTCCCTCAAGGATGTGTCCTCTCCCCGCTGCTCTTCTCCCTCTACACCAATCACTGCACCTCCAAGAACTCAGCTGTTAAGCCCCTGAAGTTTGCTGATGACACCACCGTCCTGGACTCATTCTGGATGGTGAGGTGTCTGCATATCAGCAGGAAGTTCAGTGGCTGGCACTCTGGTGCCGTCAGCACAACTTGGAGCTCAAGACTGTGGAAATGATAGTGGACTTCAGGAGACTTCCTTCAATACTGCTCCCCCTCACTATATCCGACAGCCAGGCATCTACTGTGGAGACCTTGGAGTTCATGGGTACCACCATTGGCCAGGACCTGAAGTAGGAGACCAACATTTCCTGCATCCTCAAAAAGACCCAGCAGAGGATGTACTTCCTGAGACAACTGGGGAAGTACAGTCTTCCACAGGAGCTCCTGATCCAGTTCTACACTGCACTCATTGAGTCTGTCCTGTGCTCCTCCATCACAGTCTGGTATGGAGCAGCCACTAAACAGGACAGGAACAGACTGCAG
>JBBPCW010000127.1:10127379-10143941 GCA_037974425.1 Phenacogrammus interruptus
AGGCTAATCAACCGTGTTAGAGCAGCTGTAGGCTTTAATAAAGTGTTGTAGTCTGTTAATTTATCTCAATATATGTAGAGTAATGCACGGAGGCTCTGTATAGACACAACATTAAAACACCTGCGGCTTATAGTTGGGTGCGGCTTATGTATGAACAAAACTGGATTTTCACCTATTTTTAGCTTGGCGGCTAATAGTCCGGTGCGCCTTATAGTCCGGAAAATACTGTAGTTGATGCCCCTCGCACCAACTGTACTGTCTTTTTATGAAGGGACTATAATGATTGGTTAAGTCAAGGAATGCGTGTCAGTGTCAGCCAATCAGTGGCAGATACTGCACTGTGTACACAAACGCGCACTCGGAGAGGAAAAAACCACACAAACAGCACATCCTGCAAGTCAGTGTTAAAGTACAGTAACTGTACCGGCGTTCTGCAAGGCATCTGAAACGGCACTTTAAGCTAACGCTAGCACTGCAGAGAATGGCTGCACTGCTTAAGCTGTCAGACACAGGACTTGTTTGGTCTGTATCCGACAGCACAAAACCGAACTAGTTCTATATTACAGATGTAGAAAGACCTTTCTTGGGCACAAACACTGCTACAGTAGTAAAAGTAGACCTTTCTTTCCATGAGGACAGAAATGGGTGCGTGAGGCTGATGACTGACTCTTCGTGCACTTGTGCACCTTTGAACACACAGTAAAAATAAACATGTAAAATAAGTAATAAATTAGATTTTCATGAAAGTACATTGTCCTGAACTGTTAATTCAAATTAATCGATAAAATCGATATATTGCCCACCTCTACTTTAAAGCCATCCTATGGGGTTTGTATCAATACCCCTTCAGTTCATATATGCCTTGTCATTTGTGACAATAATTCCAGTTGCCCCTGGAGCGTATTTCCTACACTTTTAATTTGTTGTTTACAAAACAACACTAATGTAAACAAAGCAGGTAGAATTTTCTCATGTATATTTAAGGGTCTGCTTAACAGACTATAGCATCTCTGGCCCTTTGCCTCCGCTGTATTAAGATGATATGCCTTTATTGTCATTGTACTGAAGCAGGATCCTACTCATACAATGAAATTGTAGAGGCTAGGTAACGGTATTGCACATCAATTAGATCAGGGGTGTCAAAATCCAGTCCTGGAGGGCCGGGGTCCAGCACAGCTTGATGCTTCTCCTCCTCAAACACATTCACTAAACCTGACAATTAACTGCTGAGGTGGACCAGGTGTTTCTGAGCAGGCAAATCATCAAAACATGCTGGACCACGGCCCTCCAGGACTGGAGTTCGACACCCCTGATCTAGAATTATCATTTAGGTGGTATACAGTGAGTGGCACCTGGAATTAAACAGCTAATAAAAATAATTAAAAAAAAACAATAAGTAAAACAAAAAGCTGTTCCCAGTATTAACTTTCTTTCATATTTTTACAGAAAAAAAGTGATTCTGTGATTCCTTGAGAGATTGCAAAATGTAACTGTAATCAATTGGTCCCAGTTTCTTCAGTGCAGTAGACCCTCACACTGCCAAAGCAAAAGACAAGTAGAATGCTGAAACTGTTTAACTGTTATTTAACTATGGGGTGAGAAAGCTGCCAGTACTTCAGAGTCTCATTAATTTTATTGCTAGTCAGTGGGTACATCACTGTTCACTTCATAACTTTTTTGCTTGCTATTAAGTTCTGCTACAATAATCACTGCAGTGAAAATAATACACAGCAGAGATATTTTAAGTCAGGGATATTTATTTACTGATGAAGTGGGAGCCTTCCCGAGCTCCTTCTGCTTCACAATAAAATCTTTAGTATTTATACAGCTTATCTGGATGACTAATGTTTAATGATTATTCAGTTAAAATTCATGTTTGCAACTGAAGTCCTGCTTTCATGAGAACAGGAGTAAATTTCCATGAGGACAGAAATGAGTGTGTGAGGCTGATGGCAGACTATTTGTACACTTGTGCACATCGAAGACCACATTTTGAATGTAAAAATAAACAGTTAAATAGGAATCTGGGTTGAGTGTACTGTTTTGTGTTTCCCATGGACCTAGCTAATTTGTTTCTCTGTCTTGTTGGTCCAGACAAGATTGTTTGATTTAGACGAGACCCAGATTATTTTTACTGCAGCTTGCTTAGATCTTGTGCCAGATCACAAAATCTGGAGGCGATGGGATTGAGAAAACCACAACCCACCACCCTGTTTTCCTTTTCACAGTTCAGACAATGGACTGCATAGATACTCCTCAAAGAATGGCAAATTTAAAGTCTTTTTAAAGCACACTTTACCAATATAAAAATATTCCTGTCATCTAGACCACTTGCAAATATAATTTGTTTGTATATAATTTGCTTTCATCATCATTTCATTACCATACAACTGAATACGTTGATAGCAGGACTGTAGTGCTCAAGCCTGGTCTCAAAACAATTGCTTTCTCGGTCTTGGGCATGTCTTGGACTCCCTGGAATTTGTTCTAGCTTGCAGTGCAGTTAGTTGGCTCTTAAATAATAACTGACATTTCTCTGTGGGGGCTGACTGCTTTTCTCACAAGGGTTAAAAACCACTTCCCCTGTCAGCAAAGTGAAAATAGCTGCAATGGTTGATAAAAAATTAAGTGAAATTCAGAAAAGTCATTGGTATGTTTACAAAAGTTAACTAGAACGCGGTCCACCTGGTAACTAATCATATACAGAACAGAATCTCTTTAGACTCGATGTTGCTTAGTCTTGGTCTTGGACCCAAAAAAGGGAGTCTTACCTTTCTACTTGGTTGACTACCGCTCTACTTGTTGACTTTGGTCCTACCTGCGAATGTTTGCAGTTCTTAACCAGCTTTTGTCTCTTTTTACTCTGCAGGATACAGAAATTTCTTCTGATTGTAACCATGTAAGTGTCAGTTTCTCAGCAGTTTATTTTGTCACACATTTTGTAGTACATATGCATGTGTGTATGTATCTTAAATGAGAGGGACATTTTCACTAGAGGCTCTACGGCTTATTCATATTTTCAGAGCAAGTGTGAATTTTTTAAAAAATATTTATTTATTTATGTACTTATTAAAATTAAGCAATGCTTCCCTCACAATTCATTTGTTGTTTGCTTTGTTGTTAGTAGCCCTAAATCCTGAATGCAAGATTGCAGAATTCTTATTGCTTTGCCTGAGCTGTTACTGTTACCCTTAGCTCCTGTGGAACTATAAGCTGAATCTTACGACGGACCCAAAGTTTGAGTCTGTGGCTGTGGAGGTGTGCAAGAGCACTATCGGTGAGGTGAGTGCCCTGATCTCAGAGTGGTTTTTGTGGAGTGGAGATGGGTGACAAATATTCACAGCTTCATTCAAATATTTAATTATATAAATTGTCTTTTAATGTTTAGTTAAAAAAATAAATCATTTATTTAATACAAGTTTTACTGAACCTGTCAAGATCCCTGCTGAGTAATAATCAACTGAACATTTTTTATTCATTTATTTTTTTGCACTGTTTCTGTTTGGCTAGTATGTTTTGTGTGTGTTTATTTAGTGTAGTACTTAATTAATGAATTGTTCTTGGTCCCTGAATCAAAGGAATAGTTTGACACTAAATCCAACTTACATAATTTTCTACTTACTCCAGAAATAGTTTATTAGCCCGGGAAGTTTGGTGTCCAAATGTTCTTTAGTTTAGTTTTGGAACTAGAAGGCTTACATTGCTAACAAACACTACGAGAAAATAGTCACCCAAGAATTTCCAAAATTTCTATCAACGTCTCCCAATCTGCATTCAGGTCTTCATTAAAGTGGTGTAGACTTTATAATGGTTTATAACGCACTATGAGTTGATGTGGGTCGGCACCTAGCTAATCCTATCATTCAGCCTTATTTCCTACTCTCTCCCTCCGCACCTCCAAGGATATTTTCTGGCTCTGCCATCTTAATACACAAGGCAAATCCAGACTCCCTTGTTTGAATGAGCTGCCTTAGCCCACAAGAGCAGCAGAATCCCTCTTTAATGTCTAAAACCTCTTGACTCATCTGTTCTGAGATCTCCTTTCCTAATGCACCAGCTTCTTTCACTGCTCTTGTATAAAGACTTAGCACTTAGTACTTTCCTCTTCTTCTCATACTGTCTTAACTTTAGAGTTTGAGTTTCGGGGGACAATTCTGAAAAAGATTTGAGTGGTTTGTGACTTCTAGTGACTCTTGTTGTTGCTTGATTAAAGTTGTGTAAATTGTAAATCATAGTTTTAAAGCTTACAAGACTTTTAGCAAAAATTAAAAGGTCTTCATGCTTACAGATTAAGGAGTGTGCTGCAGAAGAGCGGGGGAAAGGCTACCTGGTGTCATGTTTGGTAGATCACCGCTCGAACATTACTGAATACCAATGCAGTCAGTACATTACAAAGATGACCAGCATAATCTTCAGCGACTACCGCCTCATCTGCGGCTTCATGGACAAGTGCAAGGATGATATTAATGCACTGCACTGTGGAAGTGTTAACACCGGCGAGAAGGTGAGTCTAAACCCTCTGGATTGCCAGACTAATCAGAGTCCACAACTGATTAACATTTTTAATTGCTGTTTGGTTTATGTGTCTGGGAATCAAGCCTTGTAAAATGCACCTTTATTAAAACAGTGATAAATGGTCACCCACCCAAGTGTCAAAACTATGAACCTGAAAAAAAAGATGAATTTGTCCAGCCCATGTCCTCATGTAACTTTCATCATCCTACACTGATGAGTCATGAGCTGCTTTTTTCCTTCTTTCAAGAGCTTATAAGCTGTACCCACGTCTGCCTTTTCAGTATGTGAGGCTTGTGTATGTAATTGGGTTGGGATCTTAAGAGGATAGAAGGTTTGTAAACAGACCAATAAATAGTGGAGAGCTTATTAGTGAGTGAGGAATGTTCATTTACGTACATTTGTAGTGACGTCAAGGAACAGAGATAACGTTTATCTCCTCAATAAGAAATACAGTTAAATAACACAAACAACTTAATTGTGATTCCAAGTGCTACTAATTACTAATACTAAATTCTCTCTCTTAGGATGTTCACTCACAGGGGGAGGTGATAGCATGTCTGGAGAAGGGACTGGTGAGTGAGGTGGAGGAGCAAGCAGGACATTATGCTATTAAAGAAGAGTGTAAGAAGGCCATCATACGTGTGGCTGAGCTTTCGTCAGATGACTTTCACCTGGACAGACATCTCTACTTTGCTTGCCGGGACGACAGAGAGCGCTTCTGTGAAAAAGTACGCTTTTCGATTACGCACACGCACATTTGTTTCAGAATTCCTCCTAATCCTTAAAACATGGGGACATTTACCTTATTCTTCTCTCTACTTCAGACTGCAGCAGGAGAAGGAAGGGTCTACAAATGTCTCTTCAACCACAAGTTTGAGGACACTATGTCTGGAAAGGTATATAGAATGTTTAATATTTTAGTAAATTATTCATAAATGTTGATTCTTCAGTTTGTATTTATTCTGAATAATGTGTTCCTTGTTCCTGTGTGTGAATATTATATTTTATATATATATATATATATTTAAATGCTCTTTTTTTGCCCCACAGTGTCGGGAGGCCCTTTCCACTAGACAGAAGCTAATTGCCCAGGACTATAAAATCAGCTACTCACTTGCCAAGGCCTGCAAACAGGATCTGCGCAAATACCGCTGCAGCGTGGATACGACACTGCCCCGTGCTAGAGAAGCCAAGCTTTCATATCTGCTGCTGTGCCTGGAGTCAGCTGTGCACAGGGGTAAGAGTGCTTTGTGTTGTGCGTTTAATATATTTTTCCCCCATAAATATCTGCGTCAGTAATAAACTGGTGTAATGACAAGACTACAATTACAGTACTTCAAATAAGTTTCACAAATACATGATATCCCACAAAATTTACATCTGTAACAGACATAAAGGAACTAGCAGTACCACACAAAAGAGAAATCACCAGAACCATGCACAGGTTTACCTACTGCACTGCACAAAATCTATGTAAAAAGAAAACTGGAGAAAATACTTTCTTGGTAATTAGACATGCTGTCTGATGACATCCACAAAATGCTGTGATTGTATTAAAACAAATATTTGTGTATAATACTGCCTAACCCTACATATTCTTATTTGCAGTACAGTATTTCTAGGGTTGGGTCTTATACAGACTTATACAGACAGTATTAGTATATTCCGAGTTTCTACCTGTTCAGTTCACTCCAGCTTTCTCTTTCAGGGCGTACAGTCAGTGGTGAGTGTCAGGGCGAGATGTTGGACTACAGACGCATGTTGATGGAGGATTTCTCCCTGAGCCCTGAAATCGTGCTGCACTGCCGAGGAGAAATTGAAACACAGTGCTCCGGTCTGCACCACAAAGGACGAACCCTCCACTGCCTCATGCGAGTGTCTAGAGACAAGGGAATAATGGACAACCTTTGCCAGAAAGCTGTAAGTGAGACTAAAGGTGATCTTGCACTAAGTGAGTGTAGGAAAAAAAAAATATTTTAGAAAGAAAATTGTCAAGTATTAGTGGAGTGGATTTTAGAATGTGTGTACTTGTGTAAGTGTTTAATTGTTGTGCATTGTATGTTTTCAGCTACAGACTTTGATCCAAGAGACAGACCCTGGGGCAGATTACCGAATTGACCGAGCCCTTAATGAGGCCTGTGAGTCAGTTATCCAGACAGCTTGCAAACACATCCGCAGCGGAGACCCCATGTGAGTATACTTATTCCATCCCATTCCACAGTCAGACATTGGTTTTCTAATCTATTGCTTTATTTACTTTTCATTGTCATAAGCCAGTTTGAAATAGATCTTAAAACAAAATTTCAGTGTGAATTATTTTCACTGTTGTTTCAGTGTTGACTGGGAATAGGTATGGAACATTTGCATTTCACATGCATTTCCTTATGTGTTTGTATGTGTAGGATCCTCTCTTGTTTGATGGAGCATCTCTACACTGATAAAATGGTGGAAGACTGTGAGCACAGGCTGCTGGAGCTGCAGTATTTCATTTCCAGAGACTGGAAGTGGGTATCTGAGACCTTCATGTCCCTGCAACTACTTCGATGCTGCATTCAGAAATGCACTCGATGCTTTTATACGTATTGGTTCTGTTGGGTTGATTTACAACTGTCTACATGTCAGACAGGTTGCACGTGTGCACACCTTTTGTTGCAATTGGTCTTTAAGTTACATTTGCACTAAAGCAAAAGCAGTTACATGGTTATTCCTGATCGTCATATAATGTGAGGGTTACCCAGGCTTCATCTGTTTAAAAAAACTCAAGATAAGCATTTATTAGTCCCACAAGTGGGAACAAAATGGAATTGTAATTTTCTCTCCGTCCTTCTCCTGCATCTCTCAGGCTGGACCCTATCCTGTACAGGAAGTGTCAGAACGACGCTGCACGTATCTGCCACACTCATGGTTGGAATGAGACCAGTGAGTTCATGCCCCCTGGAGCTGTCTTCTCCTGCCTGTACCGCCACGCCTATCGCACTGAGGAGCAGGGCCGAAGGGTGAGCATGTCTTCACACAACCATCCACGTTCACAGCCTCACCCAACAAGCCTAGCTTTTTTTTTTTTTTTTTTCTGTTTGTTTGGTTTTTTTTTTTTTTTTTTTAATAAAAGGTGTAGCCTGCTGTGAAATGGGAAGTAATAAAGATGCTAGGTTTGCTGTGATTGTACACCAGACTATATTTGACATAAGAAGACTTGTATTGTCTAACTACAGGATTCCTCTGAGCCTGAAAGTGATGCTTCTGTAAGTACTGTATTTGTGGTGCGGGTGCTCAAAAATAGATGTCCAGTGGCTAATTTATGCATGCTTTGACAAACAAATAAATGGTGACATTCATTTTTTTTTTCAGACTTTGTAAATTTGCAAAATTTGTAGTCATTTGAATTTTGCAAAGACTGAAAAACTTTTCAGATTCAAAATGTGATTTCAGAATGATTTTGCTGTGGGAAGTAAAGTGATCTTGGCTCCAGGCTAATCAGTAAACTGAGTGTGTACACGTATCTTCTAATCAGAGTCAAGCGTACAATTGTGTGTTTTGTTTTTCCAGAACTGGAAGAGTGATCAAATGAGAGAAAAAGAATGGACATGTGAAATGTGTTTTGTGTTTTTTGTGTGTAGTACTACCTGTATAAGATCTAAAATACCGTCGTGTTCCCTGCAGCTGTCTCGTGATTGCAAGACAGAGGTGCAGCGAATTCTCCACCAGAGAGCGCTGGATGTGAAGCTGGATCCGGACTTGCAGAGACGCTGTATGACTGATTTGGGCAAGTGGTGCAGTGAGAAAACAGAACCTGGACAGGTCAGTAACTTGATGTCATTGTGGTTATACATGAAAAGGTTAAATACGGATTATAGCTCCAAAACTCTTACCATACTAGGACAAATGATTGGGAATTAAAAATGTAGTTGAATGATTGACTGAAATCTGTATCATCAAATGTATCATAAAAAGAAAATAATTAAGATAATTCATGTCATGGAGGTCTTCTGTTCCTGTTTTAACAAGTTCTGTGTATGTGGGGGTGTGTGTTTGCATTGCAGGAGTTGGAGTGTCTGCAGGATCATATGGAGGATCTGGGCTCAGACTGTAGAGATGTTGTGGGTAACCTCACTGAGCTGGAGTCTGAGGTAAAGAACTACCCCCCCCTTGTACATTTTCCTCTTTACTGTTGTCACCAGAGACTTGATAACTGTAGCTGAGGTCTTGTTTGTTTGAAGTCTTGTGTCTGTGTTTATACGTTTTATGTGGATCTGTGGTTTAGGTGAAGAATTTTAAATTATATTTAGGTTACATGTTTGTTTTTTCAGGACATTCAGATTGAAGCCCTGTTGATCCGAGCCTGCGAACCAGTCATTCAGTCCCACTGCCACGTAAGTCAGGCTGACCATGTCATCATAATTATTCACAAACCCTGTCTAAAATGACTTCTCTGCAGTAGTCTTCCTGGACAGCACCCAAGTGCAAGTTTGGTGATTTTTTTTTTCCACCTCTAAGCTGTATCTTTTCCTTTCTTCCTCACAGGAGGTGGCAGATAATCAGATAGACACAGGAGATCTAATGGAGTGTCTTGTACTCAATAAACACCAGAAAGAAATGAATGAAAAATGTGCAGTTGGAGTCACTCACTTTCAGCTGGTAATACACATCATAAAATTTCTGTTTTGTACAGTTAAGTTGCTTTTGAAGTTTAAAGCTCGAAGGCTTATTGTTTCTATTTTATCTACAAACTGTCTAGAGTGGGTTTTAATTTGAAGTGATTTTAAAGGAAAGGTGTATCTGTCATTTCCTTTCATCTGTCATTTCCTTTCATTTCACTCCATGGTATTCTTCTCTTCTTCCTCAGATCCAAATGAAAGACTTCCGTTTCTCCTACAAGTTCAAGATGGCCTGCAAGGAGGATGTCCTCAAACTGTGTCCCAACATCAAGAAGAAGTGAGTGCTGTCATTTATTTCTTTAGAAATAAATTTGATATTTCTTTGTCTGATACCAAATTTAACTCTTTTTCAGTCTCATTAATACATGATTTACTTCTGAAAATTCGTGGTATTTGGGTTCATAGAATATTTTTTTAAATATCTCTTTCACTCACATCCCAATGAGGCTTGTCCCCATAGCATGGTGGTGTAAAGCGGTTTGTGTGCCTGCAGGGTAGACGTGGTAATCTGTCTTAGTACAACAGTCAGGAACGACACTCTGCAGGAGGTGAAAGACCAGCGTGTCTCAATGAAGTGCCGTCGGCAGCTCCGAGTGGAGGAACTGGAGATGGTCAGCTAATTCTAAATTCAGAATGTTATCATAGAACTGCTACTTTGTGACCATCTTCTGTTTTTTTTTTTGTTTTTTTTTTACACTTGTGGGCATTAGCTGCTTCTAATCATGATGCTGTGTTCTGCTGCAGTCAGAAGATATCCGCCTGGATCCAGATTTGTACGAGAACTGTAGACAAGACATCAAGGACCACTGTCAGAATGTTGTGTTTGGCAATGCTCAGGTCGGTCGTTTCATCTAGGACATGTGGACTTTATTTTAGGCCTGTGTGCAGTTTAGTCTGCAATGCCCAAAGGGTATGTGATCAGTAACGAGTTGTTTATAAGTAAACATTATAGCCTTCAGTCTTCATTGGGTAGAGTAATTTGAATTTAATGAATGATACCAACAGGACCACAGCCACATTAAGGGGTTCTCAATGACTAAAGTGGTTGGTATTGATTGGTGGTACTCTGTACTGACAGGTAGTTGGCTGTGGGGGGGGAAAAAATCGTGCTTCACTGTTTTTCCAGTCTCAAGGTGTGTGTGTGTGTGTGTCTAATGTATTAATCATTGGGTTTCTGGGTATATGGTTGCTTGGGGATGCAGGTGATTGAGTGTCTGAAGGACAGTAAGAAGCACCTAACCCAGCGTTGTCACCAGAAGGTCTTTAAACTGCAGGAGAATGAGATGATGGATCCTGAGCTTGACTTTCAGCTCATGAGAGTATGCAAGCAGATGATCAGGGTGAGTAAGGAAGACACACTCCCCTCCAAGTTTCTTTGCATATATCTTAGTGTTTGTGTAGTACATTTCTTGTAGTGCAGTTGTTGTGTTTGTAGTGTGTACTAACATACTTCATGTTTTGTGTTGTAGCGTTTTTGCTCGGATTCTGAAGCTAAGAACATGCTGCAGTGCTTGAAACAGAACAAGAACAGTGAGCTCATGGACCCCAAATGCAAACAAATGATCACCAAGAGACAAATCACCCAAAACACAGGTGCTTTCTCTCTCTCTTCAGCTTTCTTTTGCTCTCCCTCACTCTCTTTCTTGTTCTTGCTTTCACACACACTTGTACATTTATCAGCATTTTTATTAAAGTAACTTTTTGAAATGTTTTCCCCCATTTAACCAGACTATCGTCTGAACCCCGTGCTGAGGAAGGCTTGTAAGGCTGACATCCCCAAGTTTTGCCAGAACATCTTGAATAAAGCAAAAGATGACAATGAACTGGAGGGTCAGGTCGTCTCTTGCCTCAAACTCAAATATGCTGACCAGGTTAGTGGACAAGGTTCTGCTGAATTGGTGTGCTTCCCATACTTTGATTTATTTGTAGCAACCCACCACAATATCAACATGCCCTACATCTCACACAGGTCTACAGGTCAAAGTTAGCATGTTATACATGACACATTTTTCATACACCCCCGCCCCTCAATGTCACCTAATACAAATAGAATAAAAAATTACACCTAACAAACATTGGGATTACACCCTGTAGGTAAATACAATATACTTCATAAGCCTTTGATTGTAATCGTAACCAATTTAAAATCGTTACTGCAGCGTCTCTCACCAGACTGCGAGGATCAGATCAGGGTGATTCTGCAAGAATCTGCTTTGGACTACAGACTGGACCCTCAGCTACAGATGCAGTGCACAGAAGAGGTAAGCCTCTATCCTAATCACTTTTGTCTCCCTTTAACTTCTAATTAAACGTATAGATGCAATCATGTGTGTTTTCAGATTCCTCGGCTTTGTGCAGAGGAGGTTGCTGCACAGGAGCAGACAGGTCAGGTGGAGGAGTGTCTGAAAGTGAATCTTCTGAAGATTAAACACGAGGGCTGCAAAAAGGTGCCTTATCATTCACTAGAACCGCTTCTGTTACTGCTTAATTGTGCCACAATTTTGAGAATGAATATTTGTGGTGTGTGTGTGTGTGTTTAGGAGGTACTAAACATTCTTAAGGAGAGTAAGGCTGATATCTTTGTGGATCCAGTTCTGCATACAGCCTGTGCTCTGGACATTAAGCATCAGTGTGCTGCTATTCCACCTGGCAGAGGAAGACGTGAGTGCATATAAATATATAGAATTCGACACATGCCAGGAAAGGTTTCAGATGATTTACTTGCTTGTGTTCTCCTTAGAAATGTCTTGTCTGATGGAGGCACTTCAGGACAAGCGTGTAAGGCTTCAACCTGAGTGTAAGAAGAGATTACAGGACCGTATCGACATGTGGAGCTATGCTGCTAAGGTAAGTCTCTCTCTCTCCACTCTCTCAATCTCTCTCTCTCCACTCCTCCACCCAGGAAGGCTCTAGTTGTATTTAAAGTATTGAAGGAGAGACATATTGGCCCATAACTGTAAACCCATACTTCAAATGAATAAATAAGATTTTATTTAATAAAGTCTACCTTCTTAATGAATTTGAAGTGATTACTTGATAATACATGATATATATTTTGTCTTTCTGACACCCACATATTTCCCTTACTTGCCTTTGGAAACATCTACATGGCTTGTTATTGTATCATAAGCCAGTTTGAATTGTTTTTATGGTATAATATACTTCAAGCCCCACAACATTTAATAGGTCAGTAGTTTGTATTTGCTCACTGTTATGTTTTTGGGGAAAAGCATTGTTCTGTAATCAAGGTCCCCACGAAAAGTCTGGAATTTTAAAAGGGGTGGCAATAAATTAATTCTAAGTTGAAATGAAGCAAACATATCTGTCCCCAGTTAGCCTTTTAAAAAAAAAAATTTGATTATTTTTAACCAGCGCAAGTGAGCGTGTGTATTCCATAGGCCTATATGCATGCCATAGAAAAAGAAGAAATAATGTTGCATGTGCGTAACTGGTGCGTAGCAGGGAGACTGGTTTCCTTTAAACCGCTAGTGTAGAACCGCTAGTATAGAACAGGTAAATGTAAATTTAGTGAGAGATGGTTGGAGGATGAGAAGTACCATAGCTGGTTGACAAAGATGTTTTATGTTAGAGCTGTAACTCCAATAAATACTAGGCTGTTGTGTGTGTTTTTGCCGTTGTGATGGTCTTGATGTTTCTTCTTAGAGCTTTTAAAAATGTCTTACGTCATTGAATTTGCATATCAAAAATGTGCAGATACTCTGGTAATGATGTTTCTATATGCTGTCTTGTCCTCCAGGTGGCACCAGCAGAAGGCTTCTCAGACCTGGCTGGTCAGGTTCTCACCTCACCTGCCAAAAACTACATCTTGACCATGATGGGCATGTCTGTGGTACTTCTTTTTCTTATGGGGCTGCTGTGCGGGCGCATAACCAAACGCGTCACCCAGGAACTGAAAGACAGGTAGAGAGGGCTGCCAGGGGCAGGAGAAGGGACTGATCCCTGTCCTCCTCTTCTCCTACCCCACTCCTTGTTGGGGGGAAAAGCCGAGTGTGCTCCTCTCTCGTCCCCCACCCATCCCGAACTCTGGGGATGGCATGGTGAGGGGTTTAGACTCCAAGCTGTGTATTCTTTCCTGTTACTGGCAGCGGCCATGGGACCTGATTTTATCCTCTTCGCACTGTCACCCTTTCTGACTGTGTTACACTTGCTTCATCATCTGCTTCTATGTGACCTGCTTGCCATGGACCCTTTTGTGTGCGTGCGTGCCTGTTCTGACAGCGTCTTGACTCCTCTTTCAGTTTCCTCCATGGTTTTTTTTTCTTTTTTTTCTTATGCAAATGTATTTAATGTTGACGCTTTTGCTGTATTGGATGTCATCGTGGGAACTTTTACTTGTGTGCTTGAGCTTTGTGGTGCTCATGTGGTCCTTTGTGGTTTGCTGAGGAGATGAGGCAAAGCAGCAGGTTTTTGTTACTAAATCACAGAAATATTTGTGGTTTTGGAAAGTCGGCACACACTACAGCAGCTGCACATGGTCGCTAGGTTATTTGTCTCTATGGTTTCTGTGTGTGCTAGGGTTGAACACATATGTGAGGGGATTATTTCAATGAATTGATAATTGCAATTAATTTAATCTTAATTGCAGTTATTAATTACCATTAACCAGAGGTTGTTGCTTTGAGTGCGGTCACAGCATATGTTGTGGAACTCATTCTCAGATTGCTCAGTGGGAAGATAAGATGACTCCATCCTTTACTTGATATTTATAACTAGGAACGTTTTTCATGTGGTGAGTGTACTACTAAGCAGAATGGAGATCTTTTGTTTTCAGCCTTTGGAGATCAAAACCATGATATCAGTTAGTAATATACACTTAATTGCCCAAGTATGCGTGCATATTTCGGTATGAGTGAATGAAAATGTTTGTGTGCAGCTGTGCAGTCAACAGCTTAATACAGAGTTGACTTTGTTTTGGTTTGAGCTTTCTGCAGGTGGATGCCTTTTGTTGGTAATAGGTTTCGGGTTGCTGAATGAAAACATCAGTTTTAAGGCTTGTTGGTCTCAAAGTATTTACAAATCCTGTCAGACACTTGAGCAGAGAAAGATGAGTTATTCATATCTGAGCCAGAAGAACTCAGGATGCAGGATATATCGATCATTTCTCTTTTAAATGATTATGAATATTTCCACCTGGATAAGGTGGGAAAAGAGCGAAGATCGTTATTCCTGTCCTGAAAAGCTTGATAAATATTTGAGAGCAGAGCATGACCTGGAACTGGATACATGGATACTCATGGAGGTCCTGCAGGTAAATGCTGATTCTGTATTTAACTGGATTGGGGTCTGCCCACTGCACTACAGAGGCACTAGTAGGATCCAGTGGTGTCTGTACTTCCAGATAGAGTACATGCTTGAGGTGGCTTCCTCTGCTCGGATGTCCCGTCAGCTTACCTTGTTAAATGTGCAACACCCTTCGAGACCTGCTGCTTGCTATCTGGCGTTCTCACAGTGCCATGTTTAATTAACTAAAGACAGCGCTAATAGTATTAAGCTCATACTCAACCCTCAGAGCCACCTTGCAAAGCACATTTTGTTTTTGTATGGGTCAAATGCACATTTGTGTGTGTGTGTGTGTGTGCGCGCGTGTGTGTGCTTGCATATCCATGTATGTGTATTTGTCGAGCCTTAATTTATTTTTACTTTTAAGGGTTTGGGTTATTTTTTGATTGGAATGTTTTCTGGTTGCCTTGTTCTTAGTCTCTCCTAGTTCTAGGCTTGTTCTTTACCATCTAAGCTGAGGGTAGTAAGGGACATGTTTATTAGCTTCCATTCTTTTCAACAGGGGTTATTAAGAATTGTGAGGATAATGTTCAACACTCCATGAGTCTTGAAGTATTGATTACTGCCTGCACAGCTCCAGTCTTCTGAAATCCACTCCAGGGTCTCCCGCATGCTCCCATATTCCCCTGCCATTATTCACCTACAGATACCGATGCCTACTGTTAAAGTCTCTTAGCATATTACACCCTTGACAACTTGTGTGATGTTTGTGTAAAAACAGCATTTTAATGGGTGGAGGCTTTAAAAAGTAAAAATTCACTGCATATTTGTACATATTGAAAACTCACAACAACTTGAAGCCCTTAACACGTTTATCTTCTGTGGAAGGAGCAACAATTAACCAACTACTGGTGAGAAAACATGAGTTCTACCATGGTCTCCATTCATCCTTGCCTATTTTGCAGTGTCAAACTTGTATATTTTTGTACAAATCAAAGTGGACTTGGGTTTTAGTTTGTTCAGTTCATTCTGTGCTTTGGATAATACTCCGTTAGAAATCATGTTGCCATGCTATGGGGAGGGGGGAAAGTACTATCCAAATACTGTGTATATAGCTGTGATTTTACAGAGGACACTCTGGCCTCAAATGTTTTCTTTCTTTTTTCTTGTAGAAAACTTGGGCACCGTTCTACAGTAAATGGGTTGAATTCACAGACAAGAAAGTAACTGAGCATTTTGACTCTTTGTATTGCAAACTCATGGCCTATTTGTGTCCTTATTTGTTAATTTTGCTTATTTAATTATTCGCTTATTTAATCAGCTCCCGTCCACAACCCCACCCAGTGTTTCAATAGGAAGGTCTGCTCCACTGAAAATCTTGCTTTGCATTTTGGATTTCTTCTGTATTTCAATTTGAATAAAATTACAGTTTAATTGTGTGTGCATTCACTTCAGACTTGGGCCTGGCTGAATAGCTAACATGTGATGCAGCTGCCTTCAGCCATTCCAACAGTGGATAGTTTATCAGTGGACCACACCTTAAATAATTTGCCAGTGTTTATAAATCTGTGAATCTGGCGCTCATCGTTGCCTAATCAAATCTTAAGCTGTTTTCACGTGTCCTGCAACCGTGTGAAAACTATCATTCTGCACAAGTTTACCTGATCTGATTCTGCTGTATGTCATTTTTTTCTAATTGAATCAAGATGTACTAATTATTAAAAAAAAAAAAAAGCTAATTGGTAATGATGCATTTTTTTCCAGTGTACAAATTTAAACATCATTTCCCTTCAGAATCTGATTAAGCCATGTATTATGCATATATAAACTGCTTTTTTCTTGTATTTCGTTGTTTTTGTTCTGTACAAACTGAAATGGAGAATTGTTAATAAAATGAATTTGCTGGTTTGTATCTTGGACTTTTAAACACCGTCTATTGAGAAACTTAGCGGTAGGTTCTCTTTAAACTTAGCTCATTTATATTACAATTCAAAAGTTGAGAAAACACAGATCTATATTTCACTTCCTATTTTAAAGAGAAAGTGACCATTTGTCATATGTGAACACACCACTACACACAGTGTGAACAGCACGAAATTCCTCCTCTGCATTTAACCCATTCACCAAGTGAAGCAGGGGGCAGCCAGGAAC
>JBBPCW010000127.1:10168890-10200549 GCA_037974425.1 Phenacogrammus interruptus
ATATATACACATTTCAGACCTTTGGACCCCATTGTGTGTGTGTGTGTGTGTGTGTGTGTGTGTGTGTGTGTGCGTTTGTCAGAAGGTGGCATGTACCTCTCTCCACTTTGTAGCTCGATGGAGGATTCCTCTTGCAGTCCCCTCAGGTCCACTCGAGTGTTCCAAGAGAGACAGAGCCTCGAACCCAGAATAACAAGAGATGAAGGGAGACAGGTAAACATGCCCACCAACTGCACTAACACACCACCATCTGTCTACATTCAGTGTGTTACTGTGAACGGAAGCCTGGTTCAGTGGCTCTCCAGGATGTTTAAAATCTGATGATTAATTAATAGTTTTTGTTTCTTCATGCACTGTGTTGTGTTGCATTCCAAAACACTTCGTTCTTTGTAGATAAGGACCAGAATGATCAAACATCCCTACATAGATAAAATATCCTCACTTTTTAATGTAAAAGATAATCAAAATGCCTATTGCAGTTAATCTTTTCATGCATTCCTGTGTCTGCTTTATACAGCAGGCTGAGAGAGCACTTATGCCTAAACACAGACACATTGCTGAAAATGGGATAATTGAAATTGCACTTGACTGTGGGTGCATGAGTACTGAAGTTTCTAACTTAGTTTGTCTGTTTTTTTTTCTTCCTGCAGATGAAACATCTTCAATAAGACTTGTATTATATTTAAGAGCTGAAGTCAGGTAAGAAGAAAACAGTTTGGCCATGAAATAAAATCCCGTTCAAATCTTTACTTAATAATTTAACTATATTGTTAGCAGATGTTAATGGTCACATTTGCAAAAAAAATCAAATGAGAAAAAGAAAAAACAGACACAATGGGCATGATATATTGAAAACTGTTAGATGTGAGTGTTGAGTAATAGCAGACTATGAGTCATCTGTGTTACACGAACGTGTACAAATGAAGCACTTATGAACAGCCTAGGTTCAAATAAATAAACAGCTACTATCCTCTTTTACTATCCTTTATTTTTTGCATTTTCCATCTTTTCATTTAGAATTTACTGAACATATGCCAAGAGTTTTTTGTGCTACAGTAGAGCGTGCCAGTTTCAGAAGGCATGTGTAACAAGTATAGCCTATTTCATCATTATCTCCACTCTGCACTGTAATTGCTGCTAGGGCCTTCTCACTTGTCTTTCAAGGAAAATACTTCTTCCAAAAGTAAATGTTTGATGTAGCAATTAACATTACTTCTCTTTGTAAAACTAGGAATATCAGTGAAAACATATGCACAAAACAAGGAAAATTCACTCTCTCCTTCGGCTTCTTTGTGCTGACCGTGCCATTTTCCAGTGTCTGAATGTTTACAGAGAAATGGCACAAATAGATAGAGAACAAGAGTTAGCCATTCAGGTCTTGCAGCGAGTATCCAGCCTCTGTCGACCCAATGGTCAGTTCAGTTTGTTATCTAATTGGCACAGCTGGCATTTAAGCCTTGGCTCTCATTGTAGACCACATCTTGGCACTGTTGGATGGGATCTTTTTCAGGCACACTCTGAGCACTGAACACCTAACTTAAAATAACTGGATACAGTAACACTTCCAAAATCAAAGTTTTGTTCACGTTCCCAGTCATATTATCATATAATTCATGATATGATCTCATTTTAAGATACATTTGTGTTTTCCATAATATTCCTGTAAAATGACTTATATGTTCTGATTACATAAACATCAAGTGAAATTGCTCCTCATACTGCATTTTCATACTGCATTGCCGTAGACATCTCAGTACAAAAGACAAATGCATTGCATACACATGACTTTAAATGAGAAAACATGAAAGTATTTGGATAAACCGGACTGATTAATAAAGTAAACTAAACTATTTCAGTATCTAAAATTGCTATATTATGTATAGAAACTTGATAAACATTTAAGCCCCAATTTTATCTTGGTGTCATTTGTGAACAGATGCCTGAAGAGGTGAGACTGGAGACCTACTGAAGGGATGTGTGTTCATTGTAGCTTCAGCCTTAACACCATGGAAGAATTGTCAACATACCAGGGGAAAGAAAAGAAAGTCAAAAGGCTTTTCATCGCGAGTATAATTCCATTAGGATTTAGAGTTTTAGCCATGCAGCCACACATTAAACCAACTACTGACCCTCGGTCGCTCTCTGGCCTGTTCTTGCTGTCCACCAGTCTCATTTGACCTGCCTTGAACCGTCCTTTGTAAGCTGGGTTGGACTTTCAGTTACACAGGAAAAGTCAAGCTTTAATCCTTTCTGCAATCCTCTCAAGTAGCACATAAAGCCATGGAGACTGTGTTATCAAAAGATAGAACAATGTGATCTCTTCTATTTGGACTCATAGATCAGAGATCATCATAAACCAAGAGCGTGTGAGCCGTGGAGCAGCTGTCTAAACAGAACAGCACAAACATTAGCATATTAATGGAATTTTCATTTAGTTTCTGCATATAGTTTTATTACCAAGCTTTTATCACCTCAGTAACAGTGATAAGCCAATTAAATCATGTGGTCACTGAGACAACACAGTTCAGCTTTATAAGCAGATGGATCTATTAACAGCTGTTATCAGTGTTAGACAGGAGAAACAATTGACTAGAGCACAATAGTTAAAGCCATATTTCTGTATGTACTGTATAGTCACATCTATTCATACAGCTTTCTAGTTGTCGCTATTGGAACAAAAACATTTTTTATTTACTTTTTTAATTGGCGGGCAGCCCTTTACATTGAGTCAAAATTCCATGACAGACAATGTTTCAAAGTGACTAAGAATAAAGTCTTTCTATATTAACTTACATTAAAGATTTGAAAAGTTTGAGTGACAGCTGAAGGGTTGATGGAGTGTGTGTATGAATGTGGTGTTAAATGCAAAATTAATAGACTTGTCACATCTACATGGTGCACAGTGTTACATTTCTGCACCCTGATATCATAATGTCACTACATTTTTACCTAAAATATATACAAGCCCTTCGTCACAGTGTTTCCCACCTCTGGACCTGGAGGCGTACTGCCCTGATGATTTTAGTGTTTTCACTGCAATTGTTAGTTTAGAAAAGGACCAGGGTTTGGGAATACTGCTTAATTGCATCAATGTATGAAGTGATTGTTAGTTCCAGTGTTCATGAAGATATTGCATGAGAGAAACTTGCTCCCAACCCTTCTTTTAGTTTTGTGAAAAACAGTGTGTAGACATTCCTCCATTGTCTTTGTGCACTTTCTCATTATACCTTGAATTCCCAGAGTAGTTCAGAATGACTTCTGTCTGTATTGTGACTGTACCTTTCATTCTTATGGGGTTTGTTTTTCTACTTTTTGTGCTTGTATAGTATATCAAATCTAAATGTGAACTCTCATGACAAATAAAAGAATCTTCACTTGTATTACATACTGGCCTTATGTATGTGCAGAATGGTAAAACCCACAACAACCCTATTTTCATAATGCACATACGCTGCTTGTTATCAGTTTTCAAGGCTTTTGCCAGCTTTGTGTCACAGAAGGCCTCAGTATGCAAATGGGTTCTCTACACAAATAAGATTTTCTATTGTGTTCTGCAAGAATCTTTTGTCTTTATCTTTAATCCTACAATGCTGAAGGCGGGATCATTGGTGAGGATCATGCAGGACTAGCACATTTATTGCTGTGTTCAGAAAGACATTTCTCTCAGGAACAGTTTTATGTCAACACTCAAGTTTTTGTGCTGTTACCAATTCTTTTTTTTTAACTCAAAACTTCAGAAACTCTTCATTGTTGATAATTTGCAGTGAAATGTGGAACCAACTGTTTTAGTTTAAACATTAATCTGAAGGACTGATGTTATTGATTAACTCATCACTTGGCCATGCTTTGACAATTCAGTCAGAATCGCCTTCATTTCACAGTCAGTGGACAAGGAGCCAACATCTGAGCACATATCTGCACAGAAAAGGTATTTCATTTTCCTTTTAACCTTAATTTTGTTCGTGGTTTAGTTTACTCAAAGGTCAGGTATTACAGAGGTGGAAAATACTTGTATTTTGTTACTACTATTTATTTAATCAAATTGAAAACCACTCATTACTCGTTACCATTATTAATAACATCAGTGTAAATCAATGAATAACATCAGTGTAAAATGAAACTTCCCACAGCAATGTGCCTTATGGTTAATGCAGTGAGGGTTTTAACAATATCACACTATATTATTGTTATATTGCTATATAATTTTATACATTTAATTTGTTACTTCAATATATGTGGGTTTTTTTCAAGTATGTTTTAGACTTTTAATTGAAACACAGGTTAAGAACTGATGTACTAATGTATTGATACTGGTGGTAGTTTTGTATCACAGTCTTGTATCACAGAAAACTAATCAGGAAGATGGTGTTCAAGTAGAAAACAAGTTTTTCAGCTGTGCACAACAGGAGAGTTCACATATAGATGCTCAGAGCGCCTCTAATTAGAAAAAGAATCAGTTTGTAAATATTCAACCTATTGACAAGACAGGGTGTAAATCACAGGGCCTGGGCTAACCTGAGTCAGAGGAACCTAATCAGTGCGATAGCAGTGTTTCACAACAGAAACCTAATGGTGCAGAGAATGCACTCAAGAGTAAGTATCAGACACAGAGTTCCAGAAACATTCTTTTTATCTCAAGAGCACAGAGTCACACAGATATACTGGGAACATAAGGCTACATGTGGAGAACACAGATCCATCCAGGGATTCTTCTCCTTCTCCTTAATTCTAAATCTAAAAGGTTCAGCATGTTGAACAGCACTGTTCCTCAAATATATTATGAAACATAAACTGTTAAATATGAAAATGATAATGAACAGAAAACTGAAACTGCTGTGACTGCCAGTCTTGATTGGTTCTGTGCTGAAATTAAAGTAAATAAAACTACAAGACTGACTACTAAAACAGAATGTTTGCCTCGTTTTAACGAAAAGCTAATATCTAAATCTACCACTAAACAGATCCGGTATGACAACACCCAAGACTGAAAGTCCTCTCTCAACCCATGTGCTAAATACTGCAGATGGGGTTCCTGGAGCCCGCATGGCTCTCAGCCTGCATCGCCTGGACCCTCAGATGGCCCTCTGGAACCTCATAACTATTGAGTACGTGCTTTATCAGTCAAGTCAAGTCAAGTAGATTTTATTGTAATTTCTACTATATACACAGTACATAGTAAAAAAGAAACATCGTTCCTCCAGGACCATGGTGCATCACAAGAGCAGAACAGAACAGAACAAGTGCAAAACAGGAGACAGGACAAGACAAGACAATGTCTAGTGCGGCACCAAAGTGTTGGACCCAGAGTGGCCGCTGTGTCCTAGCACGCCGCCATCCTGGCCAGTTATTGATATTTCTTCTGGATCCTTTCCCTGATGCATTAATTTGTGTGTTTCAGAAACAGGCTATAGCCTACGCTTACAAGAAAACTTCACTGTATATATTAAAACATTGGTGTAAGGATTTGATTGTACATAGTCACAAGAGCAGCTGTGAGGTTAGGTTCTGTTGATGGATGATTCGTTCTACATAACAAACACCACTCCTACTCATCCCAAAGGCAGTGTATGGAGCTTCAGAGAAAGCAGTTCCACCGCTCCACTGCTCAACTTTATTCCCCTCTAGCTACATTTGAGTTTGGACATGGTGACCTAAGCTCACATGTGGAGACTCCAGAGCGTCCCATTATATCGACAGTACTTTACTGTGAAGATTGCACAAGCGATGTGGCCTTAATTGAACACCTGTGGTGGCACTTTAGCTGAATTCAGTTAATGGAAGTGGTGTCTGGATACTGTTGGGCATACAGGGTTTGTGTAAGCCTTAGTCACAAACACATACATGAATGAATGAATGAATTAATGAATGAATGAATGAATGAAACTACAAACCAATCAGTGTAGGTATATTTTCTGTATGAATTCCCTTCCAGAACCACAGATAAGGATGGCTGCTGTTCAGATTTAATCTCCAGAGGGGCTTTCACTGCAGGCATGTATAAATTGCGCTTTGAGACTGGCCAGTACTGGGAAAGTTTGGGCCAGACCAGCTTCTACCCATATGTTGAGGTAAGTGAGTGAAAAGTAACTGAAATTTTTACAAAATGTAAAATTGATACATTTATAGGATGCTCTATCATGAAGGTCTTCTGAAAATGTCAATTTCCACCTAGATTGTCTTCGCTGTAACAGACCTGGACCAGAGGCTTCATCTGTCTCTACTATTCAGCAGATTCTCCTACAGCACCTGCAGGGGCAGTGGAGGTACCCAGGATACAGATCTTCAGCCTTAAACTGTTCCCTGATGCACTGATGTCTCAGCGAAAAGGATTTGTGCTGCTGGAAAAACTGATGGAACTGCAAGAATTTGTGTTGAGTCTTTTTCCCCATTAACCAACCCATGTTACAGCAAGTGATGTTGAAAGGCCATACTCCACTGTGGTGATTTATCCCAAAGTGCTGAGAAATAAATGAATAAATACTGCTTTTGTATGAAATTTCTGTTCACAATCACACCCTTATCCAAAACTTTTCAGTCATCTGATTATTTAAGTCTGGGGCTTTATAATATAAGTGGACAATATTACATGCAGTGGGGGTAGTGACATTGCAATTACTTTTTCCATCCTTTTATTAGAGAAGTAGTGTAATGCATTTTAGTGCCTACTGAAATGCTTTATTTGTATTACCTAAATGCATACAAACATGAAATTTATTCTAGAACTGGACTGCCAGAAGAAATTAGCATGGCCTATTTGCAAAGTTGCCACACAAGGTCAGTAAACGTCTGATAGGGCTGCACAATCATTGTAGCCCTATCAGACTGCAATACTGATATTGCAAAAGTTTGCAATATGCTAATAAGGCTCTAACCAATCACAACATTTCTGATAGGGCGACCAATCACAGTTCCAGGTACGTGACTGGGAGTTCAGATGAAGGTTTGTATGTAATCCAACAAAAGTTTAAATATTTTTAACCATTACGTTTTATGTCTTTAACCATTAATGGCTGATCTTCAGAGCTAAACTCCTGTAGCCAGAATGAAGAGATATATTTAAATATGTGGGTATTGTGACATCACAAAAACTTATTTTCAATTAGCTTATTTTCAAGTAATGGACTGTTTGGATGAGGGAGTAAACGTATCATTTGAAACAATATTTACAGACTTCCAGCCTTTTTAATTCCAGTAAAGTCATAAAATGGGCTTGTTATTATAGTGAAAGGCATAGCAATCGCAATCTGTAGCAGTTTAGCCCTATGGTTAAATCATGCTAAAAGGTGAAACTGATGGATAAAGACCCCTGTACAGAGAAGGAGAGACAATACCAAACATAAACAGATCAGACTTTCTTTATATTCAGAAACAGCTCTGTAAGCTTTACATTTACACAGTTATTTTAGTAACAACCTAAAAAACAATTACAAGTGAATATTTAGACTGTAGAGAAAACAGAAATGAATACACTATTTTTAAATGTGTATTTGAAATCAATACGCTTCAGCATACCAAGACATTTTGGACGACGTCATGCTTCCAACTTTGTGGACACAGTTTGACAAAGAACCTGACTGTGCCCCAGTGCACAAACCCAGATCCTTAAAGACATGCCTGGATGAGTTTCGTGTGGAGGAACTGAACTGGCTCACGCAGAGCCCTGACCTCAACCCCATCCAACATTTTTGGGATGAACTGGAACAGAGTTTGTTGGCCAGGCCTTTTAGTCCAACATCAGTGCCTAATCTCATAAATGCTCTACAGCAGGGGTCACCAACGTGGTGCCCCCAAGGACCACCCGAGTACCCTGTGGACCTGTTAGCATAACTCACAGATGAGCAGCGTAATTTAATTTTATGCGGTTGCTATTCTTCGTTAATCGCATTCGTATTCATATAGATTTTAAAAAAATGACAATATCTAAAAAAAAAAAAAGCATTTTAAACATGTTTTCATATACATGGTTTTGGTAAGTTTAGGCAAACTCTGTTCTTCTGCCCTTCTTATGGCTCAGTACCCCTGAAGTAGCTCTCAGGTTCAAAAAGGTTGGTGACCCCTTCTCTACAGAATGCATGGGCACAAGTTCCCACAGAAACACTCTAAAATCTTGTGGAAAATCTCCCAAGAAGAGTGGAAGCTGATATAGCTGCAAAGTGGGAACGAACTCTATGATGAAGTTTATGTATTTGAATGCAATGTCATTAAAGTTTTTGTAATGGTAAGGGGTCCCAATAAGTTTGTCCACATATTGTATGACAAATAATTAAGCGGACAGTTCTGATTGGCTGAACTGTTGTAAAATCGCCTTGTTACAACTGTACTCTGGATTAAACCTCAAAATCTCCAAAAATCAATGAGGTGTTGGGGCTGTAGTGTTTGACGATTCTACTGCTTCCAGGGACTACTGAGTGAACTGATTAAGTAAGAACATGGTTTTATTTCAACTGAGGTACTGACGGATTTCTTTTCTTAGCCTACAGCTAGGCTAATTAGCAAACTAACAGGCTAAAGGACACAATTGCTCCATTATTATTCATACATTAATCATTAACTTCAAAATGTATATCCTTACTATGTGAGCCCCTGTATATCTGTCGTATATGAAAGTGGAGAATATCTGCTAATCTTATTATTTTTTTAGAAGAAGAAATGGTCCCTTGCAAGTGATCAATTTAAAGTTTGAATCACTGTATCTTAAATTCCTTTTATTATTTTTTTTTCATTTTCAAATACTATTTTATTGACCCTAGCACACAGCAGTCAAGATAGAGTTCAGAAATGTAAACAAATAAGCACATAAAGTAAACTGAAAGAAAAGGGATTGGAGACATAAAAATGACAACAGTAGCAACTAATTAAAAACGTATAACAATATACATAATTTAGAATTGTAAGCAAATAAACCATGCCGTGAGATACACTGAAAGACAAAAGGAATTACAACTGCTATTACTACTACTGCTACTAATAATGTCTCAAGAGTTGAACAGTCTCAATAAGCACTCTCGCAGTTGCCAAAAGATTAAAAATCCCACATTTTCCTCCACTGTTGAGAAAACAACGGTGAAACATCACTGTGGTGGCTTGACGATTACTCTAAAATTCTAGTCGAGACTAAAAGTTTAAACTAAATAAGGGGAGCATTCAACATGTAAAACAATTTCTTTCCCTGCTTCAAAATGCAAAATTTTGTCTATTATTGAAAATGTCATTTATTAACACATCCCCTGGTAGCTGAACCGTGAGTCAGTCTGTAGCTGGTTACATTTACAAACGACTTAACGGCTGTGTCTCGGTGAACAGTTTTTTTTTCAAGGGGGATTTAATACACCGGGAGGCATAAAACACTGATATCTGACTACATAAAAACAGCAACAATTAAGGTACTCGAATTATATTAGCTGTCTGTTTTAATTTTAGACACTAAATGTTCACCATTAAACAAAAACAGGCATAAATAGGCTAATGTTTTCTGCCATGTTTTCTGGCCTAATATAAATGTGTGCCTCTCATATTTCAGTGGTTTTCTGTTTGGTGTAATGCTGCCTATCGGTGTTATGATAAATATAAGTTGGACGTTTGCACAAGTTTGAATTTCGAGTAGTACATATTTGAGTAAATTAAACAATATTAGCAAATATGTTTGATCCCGGAGTTGTTGAATCAGGGTGGCCTTTCAACATGGCGGAGAAGTGTGCCGTTCGTCACTGTTGTTAGATGTTATTTATGTGCATTATTTTGATATATCTTAATTTTATTGTTTTTTTCTTTATAAAATGGACTCGGATTCAGGCAAGTGCGAGATAGAAGCGCGAGTTTGTGTCTCTTACAGTTTTTTGCAGTCGGCCATGTTGAAGATTTATCAATGTGCTCTCGTTCTTCTCACATTTATCCTTTATGATTTTGTTTAATAGTCGTGAATAAAGTAAAATGTAGCTTGAGGTGATGTCTGTTATATGAATGGCACACTATGTGCACAAAAGTATTGGGACGCATGTCCTTTACACCAACAGGGTGTTGGATTCAAATACATAGACTGTAATATGGAGCACAAATGCATTTTTCCACTGTTCTTGGAAGGGTTTCAACGAGTTTCTGGAGTGTGTCTGTGGGGATTTGTGCCCATTCATTCTGTGGGGCATTCATGAGCTCAGGCACTGATGTTGGATTCGTAGGCCTGGCTTGCAATCTCCGTTCGAGTTCTTCCCAAAGGTTGCCCTTCACTGGAAGTAAGGGGCTTTATTGAATTCAGTAATTAAGGTGTGTCCCTATGCTTTTGTCCATATGTTGTATTTTTTGGCTGGTCATTTAGTTTTATTGTTTTGATTGTGTTATGGTTGTGTTTGGTTTTTCAGATTCTGCAATGGAAGTTAGAGGGATGATAGAAATATCAGTAATTAAGGTACAGTGCATCACTGTAACTGTAGAAATATAAGTAAAATGACTATGTTCCCAGGTGTATTTGGCAGATTTTTTAGTACTTTTTTTGTACTTTTTTCTAGCCTGATTTTTTTTGTAGTGAAAAGAACATGTCAGATCACCCTTATCTTCAAAATGTTTCAGATATAACATAGATGTCGTGAGTCTTTATTATCAAGTGCTATAAATTAAATGTATTAAAGCAAGAGCGAAAGCATGATGAACATCAAATGGTGCTGTGCTGTGTTACAATACTACACTGTTATATGAAATGACTAAATGATGTTCTGCATCACATTCAGACTTTCACATGCAGATGTAGATGTACTGTTTCACAGAAGGTGTTTATGTAATGTAAGTTTGTTTCCTCTGAAAGATTGAGGATCCAGGATGTCTGTGGGGAAGGATTGTGAGAGCTCCTGGTAAGCTTGGTGAGAGTCCTTGTGAATATGAGGACCTGCAGACTAAAATGAATCTCTTCTATCATGACGTGAATCTGGATGAACAGAAAATAAAACCAACAACCGTCGAGGAAGGACAGGTGTGGTACACAAAATCTGTCACCAAGGTTGTGTATTGAAAATAGAATGCTGACATTTGTAGTTAGTTTTAATTTGTTAGGCAGGCTTTTATTTTAACCCAAAGGCAGTAATTGTTACATCTCTCAGAGCTTACAGAGATACACATTGTTTGTATGTGTTTTCCTAGATGTGTGTGGTGTTTTGCCCAGCTCTTAGGAGCTGGTGCAGAGCTGCAGTGGAGTCTCTGTTTAAGGGGACTCTGAGTAGAGAGGCATTGTGCTTCTTAGTTGACCATGGAGAACGCATTGTTGTCAGTACAGATAAGTATGTGTAGCTGATTTCTGCAAAACATTATTTGGAGTTATGTCTAATGCTTCAGTTCAGACCACTTAAATGTATGTTCATTTGAGTATGTCCATACATTAGTTTGAGTATTAAACTTTCAAATATCTTGCAGTGTGAGAGCTCCTCTTGACAAGTTCCTGCAGCTGCCCTTCCGGGTGCGAAGGTTTGGGTTGGCGAGGATCCATCCTCTGAGACTTGAGGTGTCCATCTGTAATGAAACAGCAGAGCTAGTGTAAGACCTTTTATACTGCACAAACAAGCACCCAGAAAACATCCCTTTGTAAGCATTACAACTGTATTCATTGCACATTGAATTTGATGGTAGTTTTTTTTTGTTTGTTTTTTGTGCATCGTTTTTAGTCTATCACGTCAATGGGACGCCTCTGCCACCAAATATCTGCACAATCTGCTACAGGGTAGATTTGAATACACACACACATGTTTTGTAAAAGTTTTGTCTGTTTCCATAAATATTTAGATGGAAGGAAATATGTAATTAATTGTAACTTCTTATTTTCAGTGTCTACTCTGACTGAGGCTGTTTTCTGTGAAATAAATGCGGATTGCACTGCTGTTGAGCTGTACTTGACAATCAGCAATGTGAAGGTGATTTGTTTTCTTTCACAGCAATTTGCTAGGCATATGGGCCTTCTGGTGTAGTTAATTGATATTAAACATTCAATATACCTGTCAAACTGAAATTAGATATTGAAACAACAGTTACGTTCTTTGAGTAAAAATATTTTTTTCCTGCCATGACAATAAGATTTACGTCTTTTGTGCGGTTTAGGGGACAGTCATTGTGTATATTGCTCTAGTCCACATTGGTGGTCCGCACAGAATTTTTACAGATCGATGTCTAGTGGGCAAATTGATGTGTTTTATCATTAAGTCAAATGGTCATTCATAGCATTTAATTGGCTAATTTTCATTAGCATTATGTTTTGAATGTTTGTGGTTTGCCACAATTTAGGGTTTTTGATTAATTTGAGCAAATTTTTATTGGAGCACATTGCTAATTTGAAGATGCAAATAATAATCATCTTGCTGCATTAAAAACTCATTCATGAAACTTTCAATTAAGAGACACCTTACCTTCTCTAACAGATTCAGCTTCTATATTTACTGATTTTGATGTGAAAATCAAATGGAATAAAAATCAGTAGACTATTTTTGACCAGCTTGTTAAACAAGGTGTCTTTTATTTGACATTTTCCATGTTTAGATCTGTGTGAATGATGACTTGGTGGTGAAGAAATTTGCCTGCTTCCCAAGTGAGAAGGCAATCATGGAAGAGCAGAGGGGCTCCACAGATCGCTCTCCCATCAGCCTTGCCTGGGACATCTTCTCCAGCCCTCAGCAGATCCTAAAAACGAATGGCTACTGTACAATGAGGTTATCACTTGTCAAGGAGTGGGATATAGTAGGCACTTAGAATCAGGAAAAAGTGGCAAGTGTATACATTTGAGTTACTTTAATAAGGGCCAAATTGTAACCGCTCAGAGGATCTCTGAAACGGCAGGTCCTGTGGAATGTTCTTGGTGTACAGTGTTTGGTACTGCCAACCAAGGTCATGGGCACACAAAGCTCATTGATACATGAGAGGACAATGCTGGACTACCTGTAGAACTAACTACAAGTCAAAGTACCCATGCGGACCCCTGTCTGAAAATTCACATGGGCTTCAGAAATGGAGAAAGGTGCCCTGAACTGATAAATCACTTTTTCTTTTATGTCATGTGTATGCCCAGGTGTTTCACTTGCCTGGCCCTAAGATTGCACATTGCAAGCCACCAGAGGCAGTGTAGTGTTCTGTTGGATGTGCCAAATCCAATGAATGTGCCTTTTATCCTTGCTAACTAAGAATGTGTATGAAAGAAGACAAAACACTAAAATATGCTTTTCTTCTCTTTCAGTAACTTTAATCAGACAGAGAATACAGACAACATCCTTGCAAAACAGTTGAACTTGAACCGATTGAAGAAATTTCATAATCCCTTCTCATGTTCAGACTTGATTATTGAAGTAAGAATGCCCTTTATTGTATTGTCTAGATATTTAGCAATATATAATCATTTATAGTTATGACCAAATTTGTTTCTTAGCCTGATGAATATGATGAGCAGAACCAGACGACTAATAAACCAGGACCAAGAGAAAATGATCTCACGTCCTACCATGAGCAGGACTCCGCTGTCTGGTAAGGATGTCAAACAATAAAACGTCAGAAAAGGTCTCTGAAAATATTTGTGGAGAGAGGATAGTAAATTTCTTTCCACTCATTCTTTCAGTGAACAGAGTGGCTCTGACCTGAGGTAATAAAAAGTAGTTATTTTTTCTCATGTTTAAGCAGATGTCTTGTAATGTGTAAATTACATGACGTGTTCAAATATTCAGGGAAATATTTGTTGTATTTGCTGATGTATTTTCATTTGTAACTCACAGCTGTGCAGGTAAAGACCCTACAGAGCTGAAAGAGACAACATTCACTCAGGAATCAAATTCCAAAGACCAGCTAAACTGTGCTGGGTGGGTCATCTTTTCCATCCAATTTATTATCTTTGTCCATCTCTATCACTATTTTTTATATTAGCCCTATGTTTTGTTTGTGTAGACTGCTACAGTTTCTGAATCCAGATGCTATTAATTCTGACCCAGAATGCATTGATGACAATGTAAGTGCTCGATCCACACTCTTATGTGTTAATCTGAATCATCTTGCTGCTATGAATGAGATAAGCTGAGGATTTACGCTTTGTGTGTGCCAGGTTGTGTGCTTTGATCCCAGCAGGAGTGGAGTTTTAATTCACTCACCTTTCCCCATCAACCCATGCAAGAACTTGACCCATGCTCCCATTACTGAGCAGTTCCGCAAGGTACCTTAAGCTTTTCTTCTCTGTGGTATTTAATATCCTTTTCCATACATCAACTCAAGTTATATTAGTGGTTTATCAAGTATTCAAAAGTTGAAGTTTCTCTGTTTTAATACATTTGTATTGTGAATGCAAAATATGATGCACCCAATGTTCTATTTAGTCTTCCTTTCTTTTTGTGGTTAGTTCCTGTTGAGGAGAAGGTACAGTGAGCCATGCTTCACTGAGAGCTACTGCTGGCCACCTATTGGAAAGGGTTGTGACACAGTGCTAGTGTGCCCCAGTGAAAATAATCATCTCTACTACATTCCTCCTCTTCTGGTTCAGCTGGAGCTGGAACCTCTGTGCAGTGCTCTCACCAAACTCACTGGGGTGAGGAAGACACCAGAATACTCACTAAACCATGTTTATGTACTTACCCACTTTCTTAAGCACTCTACCAATCAATCTTAATCCTTTCTAACTGAACATTTTACATACATGTTTGGATAGAGAGTTCACATTTTATCATTCAGTGGGTTAAATTGTTTTAATCTTTTTGACACTAATCCCATCCTCTTGCTTTGTTTTCAGCCCGTAGCAGTGATACTTTGTCCTGGGTGGGAGAAGGTGCAGTCTGTACTTGGGTTTCTTGAGGAGAGCCAGGCAGCTGCAAAGTTCCATCCTTCTGCTGTGCAGCTTGGATTGGGCAAAGATGAGGCCAAAAAGACCAAGATTCGAAACAACTGTGAGCATGCATTGCTTCTGTTTGCATCGTTTAAGATGCATTTCCAAATTTGAAGTAGGATAGTTGCCATAGGCATAAGTGAATCTGACCACATTCTCTAACGATAAGTATTACCTTGTTTGTTTTTGTTCATTACGTATCAGGTCAGTTGCTGGTCACCACCCCCTTTAACCTTGTGCGGTTGCTTGAGGTACACCACTTCCTCTTCCTTAGACTCTGCAACCTGGTTCTGCATGAAGCTTCTGAGCTTTATTCACGAGCACCTGATGAGGTTAGAAGTAAAGAGAAGAGGGGAGTGGAAACAAGAACAAACATTTGACATCAATATGGTGACACAGTTTCTCTCTCTCCCTCTCACTGAAGATGGCAGCAGTCTTGCAACATTTTCAGAAAGTGGTGTCGAGAGAAGGAAGATATGGGTGTCCTCGGCAGATTGTTGCTGTTAGCAGCCACTGGAGTAGAGAACTTGAAGACATGGTTCGGGAATACATGGTTGACCCCTGTGTCATCATCACAGTTCCAAACGAAGCAGCAGTGTATGGTGGTGTTCATCAGGTCAGGCGCATGTCATTTTCCTTGTAGTAATCCTCAGAGAGACAATGTGAGAATGTTGTTTTAAACTGTTGTGCTTGATTGACACCATTGACCGGACCCAAATATCTTGTATGTGCTCGCTCACATACGCTTCTAATTTAATTCTAATTCTGATGATCTTCATTAGGGTTTAGTTTGGTAGTTGACCTTACTTGTATATTAAGAATAGTGTCTTCTAATTTAAATACATCTGTGCAGTCACATTTTGTAGGGAACTGAATACATGTTTTCAAAAGTAGCAGAAATGAAGCCTGTTATTTTAAACATAAAATAAGTAACAAATATTGCATATTTCATGTGTGTGTGGGGTTTGTTTTTATGTTTAAATCCTATTTGTCATCCAAAGACAATTCTGTTGTGTCTGGACTGCAACAAGATGTCAGTTTTGCTCGGTTCTCTGGACTTCAGTGCTTCTGTTCCACAAAAAAGCATCATCTTTACGAACACACCAGAAGAAGTGGAGCATGTTTACAGGGTACAGTGGTTATGTTGGTTTATAACTGTTTGTAATCGTCTCACTTTTCTGAAGTTTAGCATGTTTTTTTAAAGGGTATTTAGTGAAGATAATGGTTGTGAGACTTGGTGCAACTCAAATTCAACTAACCTGTTCTATACATTTATGCAGGCTGTCCGCAACACAGCAGCATTCTCACTGAAAGCGCATGAAGGCCTTACTGATCATTTTAAATTTGTGGTTGAGCAGTGGAAAGATATTGGACCAGGCACACATGTTGTCTTGGGTATGTGTATTGTGAGATCTTTTAATTACTCAGCATATTTATGTACGTTTAATGAATATATAGTTTATTGACATTTTATACCACCTTCTCCCAGTGACCACCAATGAGTGCATGAAGGCTCTTGGTATCAGAGATGCCACATGTGTGGTTCATTACGGGTTCCCAATTTCACCTAAACTATTTGGGAACCGACTGTTCTCCATGTCAGAGAACTTTAGGAATCTCTCTAACAAGGTAGTAAATCATGCCTTTTGTTGACTGTTTCATTCGACCTCTTGGTATTTGTTGAACAAATTAGTATTTTCTAAATCTTGTAAAAAGTGTGTGTGTGTGTGTGTGTGTGTCCTAATATTTCAGGATATTCCTGAGAGCTCTTCTCCCGTGCGGTCTGTGTTGCTGTTGTCAGAACATAATGCTCGTCATGTATCTGGAGTTCTGAGGTACCTGAAGCATACAGGTGCTCTGTTGCCACCAGAGCTCCTGCAGTTTGCAGAGGGAGTCTTTCAGGCCAAAGAAAAGCAAAAGTTGAACAGAGCACTGTGCAGTCATCTGAAGAGCTTGGGCTTCTGCAGGTCTTTACATTCCCTATAAAGCTAAACTGCATACTCTCAGCATTAATGTGAAGAAATGTTCATTTCTACTAGTTGAAATCAAGTAGGCATTGTAGTTATCTTTTATACACAGTTTACATTAGAGATTACTTAAAATGTTCAAATTTCTGATATATTTCTGGAATGGCTAAGCTGGAGCTGTTGAAGGTTAACCTAGATTGTACAGATGGCAAATGTTACCTCATCTGACACCTGTCACCTTGGTCTTTATTGATATAATGGCAGCGGCAGGATAAATTCTGTATTGCAGAAGAATGCCAGTTGCTTGGATCCAAACAAATGTCTCACAGCTCATTGGAAATCTCTCAGTATCGCCAGACATGCTGAACTTGCCATGGATTATTTTAAGGCCAAAAACTGGAGTATTCATATTCGATGTGTCTATCACCTGACCTAAGTCCTGATAACAAGATACTCTATATCTGGTGATCTCAATAAGTTGCAGACTTGACTTGCAGTCATTAATGGCAATTAATATAAAGTATTGTGTTCAAGTATTGTGCTGCAGAAGCTTTAGAAAATACCTTATGTAAATACATTCTTTCATTTTGTAAATTATAAATGTTTAGTGTGTGATCAGTCTGTAGTTTTAAAATCTCATTCAGTCTTATCTATGTCTTCCCCACACAGGGACAGAACACTTTGCTCAGAAAGGCATACAATCAACAAAACACTTGACTCTCCCCTTCTCCCTGACTCTGGGACAATTATGGTAAATTTCATAGAAACTAGAGTTCTATCTTCAAACCATAATTATTTTAATGTTGATGTTATCCCATGACCTGCATTTTAATTTATTTGATTTATATTGTCTTGTTCTTATTCTCAAGCACTTTGATTAAGTTGACAGGCAGATAAAGTTTCTTCCGATAACCATTTTCCATCTGTTTACTAAAGGCAACTGGAGTACCATAAAACTGATAATCAGTTAAAACTGGAAAAAAAAAAAGCACTTAACTGATTGGAATACAACCAAAACTGAAATGACCGTTGACTAAGTTAAGGAGATGTGGTTTAGATCAATCAGCCAGAACCACCTACAACCACCTAATTAATATTGTGGTTCTGGCAGGTTTGTGTACTTTTTTTTTTTTTAATGTCTAAAGCTGAATTATTTTTTCTGTTGACTCCTGCAAAGGTTTTGCCCTTATACATTAAAAGTGCAAATGTATACTATGGGCGGATTGTGAACCAGAAAGAGGACCATTACAAAACCTTTGCTGCTAAATTGAACTCGCATTATGCTAAAGAAAAGCCTTGTGCAAAGGAAGTGGTTGAAGGAGGCATTTATGCAGTACAAGAGGAGGATGTATATCATCGGTAAGTAGTTTTTTTGTAAGTGGAAAATAAAAAGGGAATGGTTACCTATTATAGCATCATACATGAACAATGCACCATGAGTGACGGTGAGCTGTTTCTGTTTGGGTGGCAGAGTGTCTGTGATCAAAGTACCAGAGAAACAAGATCAGCTGTTCAGTCGAGTCACTGCTGACTTTATTGATGAGGGGCGTGTAGAGGAAGTGAAGTCGCATCAGCTCCTGCAGCTTCCTCCTGTATTCCAGAGCTTACCTGGCCAGGCTGTGGAGATCATTCTGTGTGGGGTCCAACCCATTGATGGAGACATGGACTGGAATCCCAGGGTAATTATACAATGTACAATACAGCTTTGTTTAAAAAAGGTTTTGCTTTGCTAATGTTTAGGCTAATTTTCCCATATGGTGCTCTTGGTATACACAGAATTTTAAGAGAATTTCATTATTCTTCCTCAGTATTTTAAAATGTTGCAACACAAGAACATAAACAGAAACCACATAAGACCACACTGATTATGCCATATATAAAAGCATACCTTATTGTGAAGTCCTTCTTGTGGACTGATTGGTGTAGGTAAATTAAGCAATATAAATGAAAAGAGAAAATATATCAAGGTCTACTTAAAGCTACAGAAATTAATGTGATTATAAAAAGTTGTCATTGATCATAGTGAATGCGAAGGAACTCTGGGACTTTCACAGGGATAAAACTGTTAAGCAACACATTCACATGGAAAAAGCACAGCCCTAGCAAATAGGAAAATATGAAGAATAATATCCCATGACAAGGTTTAGGGAACCACAACTAATGATCCCTATACAGGTGTGCCATGCAATTTCTCTCTAATGATTAAACAGAGAAAAGACAGCAGTCACTCATAGTTGCCAGATATTATAGTCGCACATTGAACAATAAGCAATACATTATACTGCAGTCATCTCCATTTTACCGCTCATGAAAAGCTCTACGAGTGCATTTTCCATTTGTATGCCAGCATTTACCCATATCAGAACTCTCTTCAGAAATTTAGTTTGGTGAAACAAAAAATGGGTTTTGTACAGAGGTGGTCCACTGTATAGCCATGAATTCCATCAACATTCATTTGAGGTAATCTGAAATAATCTAAAAGCTGCAATATTGTTTTTTGTTTCTGAATATGGTATGTTTTTCTTCATGCTTCTAGAGTGAGTGGAAATAAGTATTCAGACAATTTTGTTTTTGTTTTGTCAAAATACTTTGAGTATTTTTGGTTTTGATATATAGTTATTTTCATAGGTTACCAGAGCTGTCAGTCTGAAGATTAAAGGAAAAGTACATCAAGCCAAAGTGGTGATGTGCATGGGCAGTACTGTTTGGGTTGATCCAATGGTAGGATTTTCAGTTTTTTCGTTTTAAAACACGTTTGCCTCTGTTATATCAGACATGTATTAAACATGCGCATATATGTTTAAACAGGTACACATGACACGTGTGCCCGGTCTAAAGACCTTCATAAATGAATATAATGTCCAAGCGGAGATTCTTGCTACTGGGATGGGCACCACAAACCCTCTGCATTTGGAGCTGCTGAAGACGCTGTGCCAGGGAGAGGAGGTCTTTAGTGCAGTTGATCTTAGCAGGTATCATCTTTCTCTCTGCATTATATTCTTACACTGGTCTTAGTTCCCCTACTCTGTTTTATGACACGGGTTCTCCAACCCAGATCCCAGAGTACCCCATTCTGCATATTTTATATGTATGATTTAGCACTTCAAGATAGGCTTGCTAATGAAATTAAAAGTTGGATCAGGTTATGTTTGCCTGTACAATCTGTTTTTGCGGTTCTAAGAGTTTTAGGACCATGCTTTTCTGTATTATGTTCTGTAAGTCACCAGCTGATGAGCCTCTGTTTATTAAATAATCTTGACCTGAACAGGTGTGAAGGCTGGATGAAGGCTGGAATGCCCAGCCTTTCCAGAGAAGGGGAACCCTGTGAGTCCTCGGAAAACCTGAAGGACCTAAACCAGATCACTGTATCCAGTGGAGGATCAAGTAATGCTTCTTCAGTAGACGATGAACAGATGCTTAAGTGAGTAAAGTGTCTGAATTTGTACTTTTTTCCATACATAAGAAAATCAATGCTCATTTTAGATTAAGAAGATTAAATGCCTGTTGTCTTCTGTTTTATTCAGTCTTTTTTCATGCTGTGTTTTTCCTTCTGTTTTGCGTGTTTAAATCAACCAAAGCTTATATTTTCACATAGATCCACCGATCAAAGATGTTTGCCCCAGGTGGTGACTGAAACCATTTCTGACTGCTCATACAAAGGCAAGTGAAGCTTCAATGTACATCTAGATGCCGAATCACTCTTGCATCGATTGTTTGCGAAGTGATTAATATTTTACATATTTTAGAACCTACAAATGACCTGAAGATTAAAAATGGTGTCTTGCCTGCTGAGAGTGTGCATATTGTGCCACAAAGGTAATTGTTGAATACAAATTTCAATGACTATGTCTCATTTTGAGTGGACGGATCAGCCGCATTTACAATAGCTCAGACTGTACAGAGATATTAATTATAAAATATTATAATATAGATTTATAAATATTATATTATACATTTTGGGGGGGGGGGGTCTGCAGTTTTCACCCACAGATTAAGTGGTTTCAAGGGGAGGAATCAGTCACTCTTAAAGTAAAGCTAGTCAACCCAGTGATGCAGAAGTGTGAATTCTTCTCTGACACAGTGATTTACAGGTGAGTGCACAATCTGAATACGGTATAGTGGTATTAGTTTTGTGAAATGAAATTTCACAAAACTAATACCACTATAACTAATACTAATACCACCACTTTTTGATTAGAATGTTTTTTTTTAATTTTATACTCTAATCACAATAATGAACATAATCTCTTTGTGTGGTGTTTTTTTTTGTTGTTTTTTTTACAATATTATTTTCTCCACCAGTGCGTATGTGAACAACCAGTTTTACTGTGCCAACATGGAGTTGCATGGTGATATCATCACAGAACAGTGCTTGTGGGAAATGAAGTGCAATGAACCTGTGATCAATTTGGTAAAGAAGGAAAAAGGAGAGTGGAAGTCACTTCTCAAAGAAAAAGCAAGTTTTTGTTTTTCCCTACCATCTGCTTCTTCACAGTTAACTGCTTTTATTTAATGTCGTCATTTCTGCACGTAGAATGGTATTCTAGTTTTAACAGTAAATAGACGTTTGTTTATAACATGGATCTCCTGTAGAAAAACAGTACTGTTTTTGTAAAATTGTGCTAATGTACATTTTCTTTTGTTTACTTCCTGCACAGAGTGCTTTCATTAGCTATGACTTTGATCACATCAAGGAAGAAGACATTTCTGCCCCAGATGGTGAGAATGTAGTTTTAGCTGTGTTTGCAATTTTGAAAAAATATTCTGCATGTTTTAAAATTAGTGCTGGGCCGTTAATGGCGCGAGATTCTTATCGCTCGATAAAAAAAATATCTATACTCCGCAAGCTATGATGAATTTCACCTTGATATTTCAGGAACTTGTCCGGTTCACGCACGTTTTAAACCTGTCTCGATCTTTCTCTCCCGGCGGGGGAGAGAATCTCGTGCGGTTAACGCCGTTAATGCCAAGATTACAAACGGCGTTAACGGCGTTAAAAAAAATGAATCTGTGCCCACCTCTATTTAAAATGCAATTATGGATCTCTACATTTCACTCAGGTCATTGGTTCCTGGCAAACACAGGAGAGGAGGGCTCCTATATAGCTTCAGAGAGTGGAAGTGAGAGTGACTGAAGTGATAGACGACAGGAGTGTTGTGTTGACGCTAACATATAGAAACTACCATGGAAAACCGGAGATCATTGGTCTAACCATTTTGCTGTTACTTTAGACAGCTGCTATCAGAATATAATTGAAATTGTGTCATAGTTGAGATAAAGGGTCTCTTGCATCTGAAATGTTTTGAGAGAAGAAAATAATTGTGATATTGTCACCAAAATTACTTATGTACAGAATCTACTGTTCTACTGAATAGATATTCAAAAACTAATACAACCCTTACACATGTATATTAATTCAGAATGTTAACAAACCAAACGATATTCTTGAATAATGTTAAACTGACTACATATGCAGCCTTTCTAAAAAAGAATGTTCAAAAGGCTGCATATGTAGCACATGAACATTCTGAACAGCATTGGCTCTTGGATATGGAGTGGCATTTGTGATCTAGAACTGAAAGCAATGAAATCCTCACAGCAGTGTTGCAATGTCTAGCGTAAAGCCCTCCCAGAACAGTAGAGACTTTTACTGCATTAGGGGAGATAATTTTCTTATTAATTAAGAAGAAATGTGAAATATTGTGTATGAATGCTTTGGTTTTCCCGGCATGACAAAATTGATTAATTCAGTACTATGTAAAATGGTTATACGCAAACGTCCTGAGCCACCACTCATTTCTTCATGTTTTGCTTACAATTACACAGATTTTCTCATACTTTTTAATCTAGTGCTGAGCAGTAGTTCTCCAGGCTTCCTGAAGTACTTTTAAAGACTCGTTTTCAGTCCAGTCCCTGTTCCTGACCAGTTACGTAGGAATCATTCTTTACATCCTGAACCAGTGAAGAAACGGGTTCAGATGATTCCAGATGACCAGGCGGTGATCAGTATACTGGTGATGCTGAATGCTGAGGGATTGGAACACCTTAATCTAGGCACCTTGTATCTTTAGGCACTTTACAGCCTGTCGCATAAAACATTGACCATTTCACCAGGGCACCTGGTGGCCTGTTGGTTAGGGAGTTGCCCCTGCAATCAGAAGGTTGTAGGTTTGAATAACAGTAGCACCACTCAGGTATCCTACATGCTGCTCCCTAGGTACTTTGTTGCTGGCTTCTCTTGGAGAATGGGTCAAAAGCAGAGAACAATTTCATGCTGTTAACTGTGTGCCGTGGTGTGTTTACGTGTAAAAAATACACATTACACATTATTTAAACATCTCCATATGCCAAAAATAAAATAGTATTTTTGTACCAACAAGGTGATTCAAAGCAAAATATGAAGAAATAAGTGGGTGGCTCAAGGCTTTTGCACAGTTTTGTGTGTTGGTTCTAGGCTTGTTAAAGTGAAAATGTTAATAGAAGTGACCGATTTCATTGCCTTCAGTCAGAATGTGCAGATTATTTCTTTGGTTATGTATTATATAGACGTCGACACTTGAATATACTAAAAGTAACACAAAGGTAATATTCAGTAATCTTCATTTACATTTTTCTCTCAATATCCACTGCCCAGAAATAGGGAAGCAGGTAAGTCTAGCTGACAGACAGCGTTTAAGGAAAACCTCAGCTGTCCAGCCTGTTGAAAAATTCTCAAAGTTTGAGTACATTTTTTCACTTCTGTTTATAAGCCAAGTTATAAAGCCTCAATGCAACGTTTTGTTAACACTTAGGGCAGAATTTGTCATTAAAGTACACTCGGTCAAAAATAATTGCTGACATGCGTGTCATACACTGGTGTTCTTCACTTTCAGGGGAAAAAAATGCAAAGATTGGTGGATATTCCAAAACCACAGAGATCATGTGGGACTACCCTGGGACAAGTGTGGAGACTTAAAATCCAGCATTGAAGAATGTGTAGACCGCAAACGTATATCAGGACTGCTCAGGAGAGGGAGAACAAATCAGCCAGAGAGAGAACAAACCTTTTTTTACTATATACACTACCAGTCAAAACATTTTGCACACACTGAGATGTTCGGCATTTGCATGTGAGTACCTTTATTAGCCAGATAGGTCATTTTTATTTATCACTAATGACCTATAAAAAGCCCCCTAATCTAATTATAATGTGCTTCACCAGACAATTGTTAGATATTATCGAGCTGTTAGGCGAAAGCCAATGTGATGAAACAGTTAATGAGTGTATTTAAAGTTAAAGAAAAGTCTAGAATTTGACTCTCTATCACCACACAGCCAGTTAAAAGGATGTCTGAGGTGCGGTGTCATATATTCTTTCCATGTTAAAAAGCAAACTAGTTTGACAGTTTCATTTATAGTTGTTCACTCAACAACTTTCTAATGTTTTTTTAAAAATCTGAAGTTTATGAAAAAAATGGAAAAGTGGTGAAACATGTGGTGTGCTTTTGACTGGAAGTGGATATTACTTTTGAATTGTCCGTTTAAACTTTCTGGTGTATCAAATCCGACATTCTTATGGCTCATACTTGTTGATGTAAAGGTTCTGCTCTCTACATGTTCTTCAGTGCTGTCCACAGCCCATCCATAACAGTTGGATTTTTGATGTCCACACATATTCCAGTTGGTCAGTGCCTTGTGGCTGAATTTAATCTTGCATTTTCCTTCTTTTAGAGAACGGAAAGGATAAAAATATTTGAAACATTTGCTAAATATCACTGTATTACATGTGTGCATACGAGCAGCTCTTTTTGACTACGGTGTTTTCCTTTGTGTGAACCTTGGCCAATCTAAGTGCATTAGATCTTTCTTCTTTTTGTTTTATTTTACTGGAAGTTTCAGGTTCTGAGTGCTGACATCACAGAAAAGGGATCAAATTTGTGGGCCATGTCATTCAAAGTTCTTCAACTTTGTAGTTAATATATTAAGGTACAGTTACGTTTGTATTAAAAATAGCTTGAAATGTTGGGTGTCCCTAAACATTTGATCATTTTTGTAAGTTTCCTTTTGCAGAACTGCTCTGACAGCTTTAGGCCTTATCATTTTCTCTGAATGTTGGCGTTGCCATCTTTTCATTTATGACTGTTGAAATGGTTTAGGGTTTTCTTGTTTTTTTAAACCCAACTGAAACTCTCCGTTGTTAATTCAGATTCTGATATTGTCTTTGCTTCAGTTATGTTACCAGGTTGAATCATACTTGAGGCCCTTAAGTTCGTTAATCTGTGTTGAAGCGATGTCTGCCTTGTGTTGATAATTGTACAGATTTCATTGTTACATGCTTATGAGTTAGGAATGTTTTGTGAATGGATTCTTTATGTGGAAATAAAATAGTATGCACCATACTGTCATTTCTGTTTTTAATGTTAAAGCTCTCTGTTGTGGCTGTTTCATAACCTCACATTTTCACACACAATCGGGGTGCATTAAAAAGGCACAAATAATGTAACGTAACAAGAATGCAGCTTAAAACCAAATTATGAGGAAACAATACTGACATCACCACTGCCGATTTCAACTGGACTATCAAATTAAACTACCCACATCACTGAGAAGTCCTGATTTGTAACGTACACCTATATTAGATACATCCTCAAAAGGACTGATAATTACACCCCTTTGCAGATATAACAGCTTCCACTCTTCTTGGATGGCTTTTCACAAGATTTTGAGTTTCTGTGGGAATTCTATGGGAATTTGTGCTCATTCATCCTGGAGAGCATGTATGACAGGGACTAATTTTGGATGAGAACGTCTGGCTCACAATCTCCCTTCCAGTTCATCCCAAAGATGGGCTTGAGGTCAGGGAACTTGACTGGGTGCGGGCCAGTCAAGTTCTTTCACACCGATGTATTTATATAGTTTTCTTTATGAACCATGTCTTTATGGAGCTTGCCGTGTGCAGTGGGACACAGTCAATTTGGAATAGAAAGTATTTTCCCCAACGTCTCCACAAAGTTGGAAGCACGGCATTGTCCAAAACGTGCTGGCATGCTGAAACATTAAATTTGCCCTTCACTAGAGACAAGGGGCTTAGCACCAACCCGGAAAAACAGCTGCGTCCCAACACTTCTGTCTATATTGAATAGATGTGTAACTCCTCTTTAAATTTCATCAGCGAATCTGCATTAAGAGCACACAGTCTGGTGAGCCAGTCACAGACCAGTACTGGTGGTGTTCCATTCAGAAACAGTTAGGCCCTCCCTCACTTACCCTTGATCAGTAAATTCAAAGATTGGTGCCTTTTTTTCATCATTTCATTAGAATATTTTTATGTTTTCATAATTACAATTCACGCGTTTACCCAGTATTTATCACAGGCCAGTCCAGCCTTATATAAAGAATTCCCTTTTAAGGTTTTTATTTTAAGTGTCTAGGGGAAAGGTATGTGTGTTTCTTTTGTGATGTGATCCCCTGTTAACGTTTAGCCGACCACAGTGCCTGGTGATTGTTCAATGATGAGGTGCGCTAACAAAATCCACACTAATTTGTGTAGTTTTCTATTTATTTCAAATAACTCTTATTAAACAGTTTTATCAAGGTCGGACAGTGTTGTATAATGCAGTGACGGAGTGTTACACAAGAGAAGTCGGGCGATCTGCACGGACAGCCTGGAGCTCGTGCTGCTGTTTCACCTTGCTGGTTCTGTGACTGGAGTTGTTCTGTCAGTTTGTGTGCTTACTGAAGACTCTCTCTGGAGCCGGTTTTGAGTTTGTTGAGCTGAAGGGGAGGGAGGAGGCGGCCGGAGAATGGCTCTAATGTCGGGGCTGCTCTCGGTTGCTGCCTGGCCAGTGCGGTTCGGAGTGAGGGGTTTACAGCGTTACCCCCTCTCTGCTGCTCTGAGGAAACTGTCTTCCTCCCAGTCCACTGGAGCCTTCCACAGGGTAAAACTTGTTCTGCACTGCTTTATGATAATTCTGTACTGCCGTCCGTAAAAATGAGGCTGTTATTTCATCACCCTGACTTAGGCTCGTGCGTTAATGACAACTTGACAGTCACAATGACTAGACATGCCCTCACCGCCAACTCTGTATGGACAAAAGTATTGGGACAGCTTTTAATTATTGAATTCAGGTAGGCCCTTGCATCCAGTGAAGGGATTCAGCATACCTAGACATTTGGGATAACGCCATGCTTCCAACTTTGTGACAGTTTGTGGAAGGTCCTGTTCTATTCCAACATGACTGCCCGAGTGCACAAAGCAAAGTCCATAAAGACATGGCTAGATGAGTTCGGTGTGGAAGAACTTGACTGTCCCACACAGAGCCCTGACCTCAAGCCCATCCAACACCATTGGGATGACCTGGAACGTTCATGTATTTAAGCCTGTGTATTTGAGTGCAGTGTCATTTATGTCCCTGTTGGTGTAATGGTCAGGCGCCCCAATACTTTTGTCCATATAGTGTACGTAGTCTTGTTCCGTAACTCGTTTTAGATATGTGAGGACTTTGCTTTTGCTCTTTGTTATTGTTGTTGTTGACCTGTGTATCGATCTTCCTCAGGGCTTTTTACTGAACCGCCTCAAACCACTGTCATCTGTAAATGACTTACTGTCTCCATTCATACTTCACTCAAGCGGAGCTGCAAAAGGTAATGATGAACCTCACTGTAAATAACGTAATCTCAAAACATGCTGCTTAGTGTTTTGTGCTGGCTTCTTCTAGAATGAATTGCAGTTTTCTTCCTTTTCTCATAGATGGTAAACCTAGTGGACCAGACCGTCAGCCAAGTGGAGGAGGAGGAAAGAAAGGAGGGAAGAAGGACTGGAAAAGTCGTTTACTGCAGGTATTAGCAGTAGATGTTATTCTATACTATATCTGTGTAGTTATCTAGTTTATTTCTGCTTCTGATGGTAAATCAGAAGCAGTATAAGAATGTTTTGGGTCACACTGTGTGTTGTGCCGGGGTGTGTTCACATATAACATATAGACATTTGACACTTACACTCTTGATTTTTCTTGAATTCAGGGTGATGTGCCGTGGGATGATAAAGATTTCCGCTACATCGCTGTTGCACTGGGGGGTGTCACATCTCTCCTGCTCTACCTTTACCTGCGTAATCCAGGCAAAGAGATCACTTGGAAAGACTTTGTCCATCATTACCTGGGCAGAGGACTAGTGAGAATCACTTTCTCCTGATTTCTTAGAAGAAAGCCTTTAATCACTACCATTTTGTTATTTTACATAAAGTGCATTTTTGTTTTTGCAGGTTGATCGTTTGGAGGTTGTGAACAAGCAGTTTGTCCGAGTCGTTCTGGTTCCAGGTGCAAACACTTCAGATGGAGTAAGTTGCATCAGACACGTCATGTGCATCATACAGGGGTTATTTTTGATTACTTAAAGAAAAGAAGAAAAAAAACTAAATAAATACATATAAATATACATGTGCAATTGGCCAATTACTTAAAATGTTTTTAAAATATACACTGATGACAATGAAAATGGTTTTGCATTGTTAAGTATTCGTTCCATGAAGGTAAACACCTTCTTGTCAAGTAGATTCTCATAATAAAGTTAATTTTTCCCTTCAGAGCTATGTGTGGTTTAACATTGGCAGTGTTGACACGTTTGAGAGGAATCTGGAGGCTGCCCACTATGAGCTTGGTCTGGAGCCATCGCACAGAACCTCAGTCGTGTACAGCTCAGAGAGTGATGGGTAAGAATCTTCTAAGACCTTTACTGCCCTCTGTTGGTCACACACTAAACTGATTTTGTACCGTCTGAATTAACGTGAGGTAATGTTCTGTGATACCTCTTCATTTGTGCTCATAAAAGAGATTTGGAGAAAAAAGCTTGCATAAGAAAAATGTCATTATTCTTTATTATGTTTCGCCAGGTCATTCCTAATGAGCTTTATACCTACATTGTTGCTGATTGGTTTTTTGCTGTTCACACTACGCCGAGGATCAATGGGTGGAGGTGTAGGAGGTGGAAGGGGGCCTTTTAGCATGGGTGAATCCACTGCAAAGATGATGAAAGACAACATAGATGTAAAGTTTAAAGATGTAGCTGGGTGTGAGGAGGCAAAACTGGAAATCTTAGAGTTTGTCAACTTTCTGAAGAACCCGCAGCAGTATCAGGACCTTGGTGCTAAGATTCCTAAGGTAAATGCATCTCTGTCAGTGGTAATGCATCTATAACAGTGGCAAAATGAGTAAATCAGTAATAGGAGTAACATGATTTGTATTGAATATGTTTAATGTTCTCTAACACAGTACGTTGTCTTGAAGAACATTAGTTTTTATTTTCACGTTATTTGTGTTTCTAGGGTGCTGTGCTGTCAGGGCCCCCAGGAACAGGGAAGACTTTATTGGCCAAAGCCACTGCTGGAGAGGCGAACGTGCCCTTTATTTCTGTCAATGGCTCAGAGTTTCTCGAGATGTTTGTGGGAGTTGGACCAGCGAGGGTGAGTCAAAGACTGAAATATTGTGTGTGTCTGTGTGTTAGTCAAAGGGATAAAGTGACAGAAGATAAATGACTGAGAAATACTCACAGTATGTCTTTTTTATTTATTTTATTAATGTATGAACCTATGAACAGAACAAAAAGGCTGGTTTTGTTCATTTTATTAATGTTAATGCATTATTGGTCCTCTTCAGGTGAGGGACATGTTTGCTATGGCCAGGAAGAATGCCCCCTGCATCCTTTTCATTGATGAAATTGATGCAGTTGGCAGGAAAAGAGGTGGAGGGAACTTTGGAGGTCAGAGTGAGCAGGAGAACACCCTTAACCAGCTGCTTGTGGAAATGGACGGTATGTGTAGAGCTGTTTAGTAGGTCATTCTTGCAATGTTCCTTTGCATCTGTATGAGATTGAACCTTTTTCTGAAATTGCTGGAATAAATGTGGTTGGGGCTTTAACTTTTAAAAAAAGAATATGTTATTTTGCATAATTGCATTTACATATTATTTATGGGTTACCCACAGGTTTCAACACTAGTACAAATGTTGTGGTCTTGGCTGGCACAAACAGACCCGACATCCTGGACCCTGCTCTGATGCGACCTGGTAGATTTGACCGACAGATTTATATAGGTTGGAAGTCTTTTTTGTTACATTCCATGATCAGAAAATCATATAACATCCAGGTAAACTTACTCTGGTAAATTGTTTTGTGTTAATCCCACAGGACCTCCTGATATAAAAGGCAGAGCCTCCATCTTTAAGGTTCACTTGAGGCCTCTTAAACTGGATCCAGGTCTGGATGGAGATGCTCTCGCTAGGAGAATGGCTGCTTCTACCCCTGGTTTCACAGGTGAGGGAAAAATGTCGGCCAGTATGTACTAAATTATATATCCAGTTGAAACTGGATATGCATCAGATTTTGTTTAAAACAGCAGTTAGGCAGCATCACAAATCAGTTGAATTCACTTTGCAAATCATAGAACACATTCCTCAAAATACTTTTTTACTAAAGTAGCTTTGCTATTTTAGCTAGGGGCAGCTGGTAGCCTAGAGGTTAGGTGGTAGCCTGCAACCAGGCAGTCGTGGGTTTGATTTCCAAGACTGCTAAGCACCTCTGAGGTACCCTGAGCAAGGTACCGTCCCTACACACTGCTCCCAGGGCGCTGTATTCCTGGCTGCCCACTGCATCATTTGGTGAATGGGTTAAATGCAGAGGAAGAATTTATTCCTGTGTCATTTTTTGAGATGATTTGTATTCATTCTACCTTTAACCTTAATATTCAGGGTGCATTTGTTTGTGTGTTAATGATCAGTCGATAATGACTGAGGTGCTTACTATGCATCTCTGTTATTGCCTCTTAGGAGCTGACATTGCAAATGTGTGTAATGAAGCAGCTCTCATTGCTGCCAGGCATCTCAGTAAAGCTGTAAACGGCAAACACTTTGAACAGGCTATTGACAGAGTGATTGGAGGTGAGTGTCGAAATCAACACCTTTTTTACGTCTTGTTTTGTTTCTTAAACAGGAACACTTGCAAATAAATATCTTATCAGCACAACAGGTTCATATGGATCAAATGGTTCACATTCATTATAATTGTGTGAAACCTGTGTAGAATGCATTTCAATCATTACGTTATTGCAGGTCTGGAGAAGAAGACGCAGGTCTTGCAACCCACTGAGAAGAAAACGGTGGCTTACCATGAAGCTGGTCACGCTATAGTGGGCTGGTTCCTTGAGCATGCTGACCCACTACTCAAGGTAAATGATAAGATGCTTTCATATATATTTTACATTTACAATGAAATGTTGTAAATCAGCTGTTTACACTTATTTTGTTTCTTGATATAGTTCCTGGTAGGTCATCTTGGATATGCACTCATTGGAGCATAACAAAATGTAATGAGAAAGCACCACTTGAACTACTTCACTTACCCTTTGTGGCACATATTGATGTCTCTATTTCTCTGTATCTTAGGTGTCTATTATTCCTCGTGGGAAGGGTTTAGGCTATGCCCAGTACCTCCCTAAAGAGCAGTACTTGTATACACGCGAGCAGCTGTTTGACAGAATGTGTATGATGCTGGGTGGCCGTGTGGCTGAGCAGATCTTCTTTGGCAGAGTCACCACTGGAGCTCAGGATGACCTGAAGAAGGTCACGCAGTCGGCCTATGCACAGGTATACAATAATACTGGACAATGATTACATTTTTTTATTGCGTAGTTTTCTCCAATTAATCGCAATTATTTACATTGTTACATGCAAAATGAATTCAGAAGTAGTGTATTATGCACTTTTATTTTTAAAATACTGCTCAAAAGTGCAATAACATTTGGTTTGAAAACACTTGAAATAAATAAGGAGCTTTTTAACAGCAGTGTTCCCTTTAACACAGTTACACAGCTGCAGTTCAAATATTTCTGTAAATCTC
>JBBPCW010000127.1:10233432-10252528 GCA_037974425.1 Phenacogrammus interruptus
TGTGTATATATATATATATACATATATATATATATATATGTTTTTGGGTGAAATGTCGGTACGAACCCAAAAAAGTGTCTGACAGCTTAAGCAGCGCAGTCATTCTCTGCAGTGCTAGCGTTAGCCATGTTAGCTAGCTGTGCCCAAGTTTACCATAGGCCCAAATGTTAAACCATTTATTTGTCATCTGTAGTTTGATTGAGGAGGGGAGTGGAAAACCGATTAAAATCGAATATTGTAAAAAAAATCTGAGATTTTATTTGTAGGCCGTATCGCCCAGCTCTAACTTAATGTGACCTTCCATAAACATTTGAATGCACATGTCCATCTGTTCAATGTAGTTTGTACTTGCACAACTTGCTGTTCTCTGACAAGGAGCTTAATGGCAAAATTCAAGTGAATTGACCAATACATTTCCTGGTTCATTCAGAATTAGTATTTAAACAGTCCTCCTCATGTTCTCCACATTTTGACATCATGAGACCAAGACGATACCTAACAATTGATCAACAGTACCTCGCCATTGCGAGGCTCCAAACAGGATGTTCTCAGACCACTGAGCTTAGAGTGTCACAGAATGTCAAAAGCAGAGTTACAGAGAGACTGGAAGGGTCAGAGAAAGGCATAGAAGTGGATGTCCTTTTGCCACATTCCACACTGACCGCTTCATTGTGAACAGTGCCCTGCAGAACTGGTGATGAAAGCCATTCAACTCCAGGCACATTTAAGTAAGAGGAACCCAAGTGTCACATCAGACCAATCGAAACCGTTCACATCAGCTTGGTCTGCGTGCTAGACCTGCAAGGGTACCTGACCACACCACCAGGCACAGGGAGCATTTACGCTGGATGAGGGACCAGTGGGCCTCAGTGCTGCTCTCTGATGAAAGTTGATTCATTACAATGATGGCCGCCAACAATGTTGGAGAAAGTAAAGGATAGCGCTATCCATCAGCCACTGTTGTCACCAGACAAGCCTTTGGTGGTGGTGTTGTTACAGTGTGGGCAGGTGTGTCTAGTCAATACAGAACTGCCCTACACTTTGTGAATGGTACAGTGACAAGCCCATACCACCTGAATAACATCATTAATCCAGCCATTGTGACCCTGCATGAACAACACAGGCCTAATTACATCTTCATAGACTAGTCCTCCAGCTTATCGAGGTCGCATCATTGGAGACTAGGGTACCCGAATGAGAGTGGCCTGCACTTTCTCCAGACCCAAATCCCATAGAAGACCTATAGTAACAGCTGAGGTGTAGATTCTCATAACTGTCTCCCAGAACCTCAATGACCGTGTGCCGCCCTTTAAGAATGGATTCCATGCCTACAATAAATCGACTTGTGAACAAAATGAGATGTTGTCAAGCTGTAATTAATGCTCAAGGGCACGTTACTGAGACATTGCCATTTGTTGTTGTGGCATACTCACCACTGTTGTTGGTTTTGTTTCAATAAATTGTTTGAGATGAGGAAATCACAATTTAATGCTTCTACTTTCAATGCCCTACTTTCATGATATATCACTGTAGTACTATATATCACTGTATCACTGTAGTACTATATATATTATAGTATCTAGTATCTATATAAATAAATACATACATAGAGATAAATAGATATAGACACACTCCTATATATTATGTACTAACTTTCTGTGAACATATATATACATATAACGGCGGGGACCGTAGATTTGATTTTTTGTGAATAATTTCTTCCCCCCTGGTCCAGCTCGTGCTCTGGGTGCCGAGGGTCTTGGTGCTGTGGGCGTGGGGAGAGGGGGCGGGGGGTCAGAGCAGCGTGTCGCTGCTTCTAAATCAGATTAGTGGGTAAACTGGATTGTGACGTCAGGGTTTAAAACTGGGCAGCGTCGTCTCGCGCTGTTCGTGCTGGAGCGGCGCTGAGGACCGGTGGTCTCGAGCTGCTCTCCCTCCGCTCTCTCCCCTGCACAGGCAAGCATGACTGCACCAGTGGTTCCATAGAACAGCCTCTCCATCTACAAGCCTCAGACCATGGCCTCCTATCTGGAGGTAAGGTGAATTTCGTGTTGTAGGGGGTTGTGTGTGGGGTGGGATATGAAGGCTGTAAGCTCTGACTGTGCTCTGGCTGCCTGTGGCGGCGTGGAACGAGCCAGGCTTCTTCTCTGAGTGTCTGGAGGCTCCACGAAAGCCACTCGTTTATTTCGTAGGAAAGAAGCTGCTAGATTTCTGACGCGCACCTGCATTTGATGGTTTGTAGCAAGAGCAGCCCGAGCAAGCCCAGGACTCTATGAGCACGGGGTGATCAGCAGACAGGGTGAGGAGCTGCGGCCAGGACCACAGCAACAGTTCAACCCACTGCCTACCTGTTAACCTGTGCATATTGTCAGCTTTTTCTAGCCTTTTCTGTGAACCTCCATTTTCTTTCTGCATTCGTACAGAAGCACCTTTGCTGACAGATGTAGAGCAGGCAGGCCTAAATAAGAATAAGGTGCAGCAGTGGCCTCAACAGCCTGCCATCAGATTTAGAGACAGCGTCCCACCTTGTTCAAATCTGAGTGTTGTGTAAGAGTAGTGCATGTGTGTAATTGTATTTCTGTATTTCTTTATCTTTGCAGATACTTGATGATGACAAGGGACATGAGCTCAGTCTTTTTTGTGTTCCCAAACACTATGAAGAAGATTTAGACAGTGTTATAATCCCCAATGGTCTTATTAAGGATCGGTAAGTTTTCCTGTTAATGGAGACTGAGTAAGCAGGTTTCTTGCGGATGCTGGATTTCCCCTCCACTTCCGTTTTTCCCTGAAATAAGATGCTGAGTGCTTGTTTTGGAGATTTAGAAGAGCACACGTATACGGTGATATGAGGCTCTGCTGGACTAATGACTTGGCCCCGGAGTGACCGGGCTTGTCAAAAGATCCTGTGTTCACAAGGCGAATTTAGTTAGTGGTGTGTGAGTGGGGCAGGCACTTGTTTGCAAGGCCACAGGATGAGCATGTGATTTGAATTCTACATTTCTCTAAATTTGTTAAACAAATTCCCTCAAGTGGGTCCATCATGGACACGGGGTTGCTTTTGTGCATCCTCCTGAAAAGATGCCTGTCAGGTACTTTTGATGATTAAAAGCATCCTTGAATTACTTTAGTGTCTTGCTTCTGACTTTTTTCTAGGACTGAGCGACTGGCCCGGGATATTGTTCGAGATATGGGAGGACACCATATTGTGGCACTGTGTGTGCTTAAAGGAGGATATAAATTCTTTGCAGACCTGATGGATTACATTAAGGCACTGAATCAGAACAGCGATAAGTCTGTGCCGCTGACTGTAGACTTCATTAGGCTAAAGAGCTACTCGGTGAGTTCCAGCTTTAACCTCGTCTTTCATCCTTTCGCTCTGAATGAATGTACCAAACGAGTATGATTCAACCATCTTGGATTTTACACATCTTAAGAAAAGCAGAGAAGAAGCAAGAAATCCGTCTTTCTTTGCTGTATTTGTACTGATTTAAAGCTGTACTTATTACAGCTGTATTGTTCTCAGCTAAGACTGTTGATGCATACAGCTGTGTTGTGGCCTCTCTAGACTTCTGTTTCTATGGTTTGGAAATATACAAAGGAAACAATTGGATTGTGCTCCAGCAGACAGCTTCTTTGCTCTGGCTGCACAATATATAATGTATTAACCATTACTGTAATATTGGTCAATGCAATACTGCTATCATAGGAGGCTGCAATATGCAAATGAGCCTCTAACCAGTGTTTTTGACACCCTTGACCAATCACAGCTCCAGGTGAGTGTTAGTGGATGTTTTGATGAATCAAATCATTCATGAAATACTTTGGCCATGTTTTAACCATTGAAGACTCACTGTTTTTAAATATATATATTTTTTTTTACCAAAAATAATATATACAATTTCAGCTAATTCTTACATGACAGTTTTCCAGCCTTTGTTTACCCCTTAGAATTAAACAGGTTGTCATTTTTACTATAACTTTGAAACTGATGTATGTGAATGATGTGTTTCCTAATGGCTCCACTGTTTGCAGTGCATTTAAAAGGCAACACAGGACTGATGCACTTTTTTAGAACTTCAGCGTGAATGGGCGGAGGCTAAACTGCTATAGGCTGAATAAGAATATATATGTAAATACATGATATCACAAAAACTATGACTTGAAACCTATGACAAACAGTATTTACATGTGTCAAGCCTCTTTTATTTTAGAAAAGTGATCTATATATTGCCATTTCTTACAATGTATTCAATATATAAGTATAGTTGCAAGACTATTTTTTTAGGCTATAGGTTTTAGGCTTAAAAAATAATAGTTGTTCTTGAGTCTGGTTAAAATAACTTTCCCATGATCTCCGATTTTCTCAGAACGATCAGTCGACGAACTGTGTAAAGGTTATTGGAGGAGATGAATTGTCTGCTCTTGCTGGAAAGGTGAGCTTTGCTTTTGTTGCACCTTAGTAGTCTTTTGTAAAGACAGTCTTTGTGACCTCTTTTCTCTGTTTAAATATATATTTTTTCCCCCACGCTTCACAGAATGTACTTATAGTTGAGGTGAGCCTCTGCATCTTTACATATGTCTGTCTGTCTTGTCTACATCTATACAATTTCTATACACATTTAAATCTAGTCACACAAGCATGACCATCATGCCCCATGATTATTGAGTGTTGGTGATATAATTATTGGTCTAACCTTTTTAACTGGGGCAAAAGTGCAGTAAGTAAGTGTCCCCCGAATTAATGTTTAGCTAATATTGTGGTATATTTTAATTGTAGATGTTAGAAAATGAAACTCACTTAAGAATTTACTGTATCTTGCACTTTGTATATTGCTTAGCCATAGTTAGATCACACTATGGCCATGACCTCAGCTCACTCTTGTATTTAACCCTTTTTATGTTTATCAGGATATTGTGGAGACAGGGAGGACTATGGAAACATTGCTAGCATTATTACATGAATGTCATCCCAAAATGGTCAAAGTGGCCAGGTAGGGTTTTTTACTTTGTTTTGCTGCTTGGTTTATTTTTATGACCACCAAAACTGTCCTGTTTGCAGTAAAATGTGAATTTAAGAAGTTGAGGAGAATTTAAGGAGCAATCCTGTGCATCCTTTAGCTCTGTATACTCTGGGGCTTTAAATGAGGGACACAATGTATAGACACAAATCCACTATTTGAGTTAAAAATCACATGAGTCACTTGAGCCATATGAGTCACATGACCATTTACAGATAGTCTGCTATAGACAGACTAGACAGTGTGCGTTAATGGCTAAATTGCCCTCTCCAAGCTGTAGCCATCTAATGTGTGATCGTTACAAAACACATGCTACTCTAGACAGCATTATGCAAGCAGTCTTTGACAATTGGTATAGTTTGTCAGAATGCCCATGGTGTAATTATTACATGGTTAACTATTAAATTAAAAAAACAGGGATAATGATTGGTTTAAAAATATGAAGTGATTAGTTAGTATTGTCACTCAGTTTTGATACATTCCTCTTTCTTCAGTTCTCCAAGGTTGCAAGTGTCTCTCTGATGGAAATAGTAAAACAGATTTGCATCAGAAGATGCAAGCACTTTTTAGACCAGTGGTGGTTGTGTTTGACTGTTTCGGGTCTTTGTCTTTTTCCCAGTTTCTTGAATGATAAAATCTGGAATCCTTTGATGAAATTTAAAGCCCCTGTATCTTTTACTAAGAAGCAGCCCCGCATGATGCCTATGTATTTCACTGTGGTTCTTGGAATCATGAGTACCAGCTCTGTCTCCAGACATGACTACCGGAACTGTGCTCAGCTTTTGTTTTGTGTCAAATTGTTTAAATGTTCCTGTGCATGTTTCGGACATGCATCTCCATGGAGGGTTGTATGGGGGGGTGAAGGAGGGATGATTGCGGTGCAGCTCATTGTTTATTGTTCTGTGTAACTGATGACCTGAAAGCAGTAGAAATGTCGCTCTTTTAGTCGTTATTGGTCTGAGAGAAATATTTCATGGTGCACGTGTCTGTGGGATTATTACAAGAACTTTCTACTTGCATAATATTAATGTCTTTGCTAGGGCTTTGTGTTTTTCCAGTCAAATGTTTAATAATGTTGTCCTGAGAAACTCGTTCACCATTACTATGATTGCTTCTTGTTTCATGAAAGCTTAGCAGTCGTCTTTCACACGAGTTAAGACTTGAGGATAAATTTGTAAAATGTAACCTTTACTTAGGCAAATATATACGGATCAGTTTTTCAGCTGTAGAACCGCCTGCCCAATATTGTGTGCGTCCCCAAATCTGGCTTGTCGAGGCATGAACTTCGCAAGACCTCTGAAGGTGTGCTGTGGTATCTGACACCAAGATGTTAGCAGGAGATTGTTTTGGACTAGTTCATACAGCACATCCCACAGATGCTCGTTGGGTTGAGAACATTGTGCATTACGCTGCCTGTGTTGGCTTTCCTTCTTCCCATGCGTCCTGATGCCGTCTCTGAACCAGGGGGTTAGGCTCAGGGATTTGTTGTGTCCTTTGTTGCTCAGAAGTTACCCGGTGGTCTTTTATGTATCCTGTGGTCCTCTCAGATTTTTTGCACCTTGGTTTTGGAGTGATCTTTGCTGGTGGACCACTCCTGGGGAGTGTAGGGGTGGCCTTAAATTTCCTCCATTTGTTTAGTCTGTGGATTGATGGAATCCAAACTCTTTAGAGATGGTTTTGTAACCTTTTCCATTGTGATGAGCATCAAATGTGAGGCTCTCTTTTGTTCATGGTTGCCCACTCACTTTGCCCCCATTCTCATGATTGCGGTCCCATTGCATGAAAACCCCAGATTCCAATTTCACCTTTGGGTTCTCTCTATCCATTTAAAGGTCTGTGTAGAAGACTGATGTTTTCCATCATACATTCATGCAGAAATAGTCATGCAGATCCATTGTAATGTGTTCCATTTCATTTCAGCCTGCTGGTGAAAAGGACCCCAAGAAGCTCAGGATACCGTCCTGATTGTGAGTAATTTCTCTTAGCTATGAATTCATGTTGGATTTTTGCATTTGATCCTTTTGTGCAGAATGTACACTGAGGAAAGCACCCTGTACTCATGTTGTTGGACATGATACTTGTACATGAGCTGATATATATTTATGCTTGAAATGGTTATGCAATGCTTTTAGTGGAGTAGAGGCTGCTAAGCTCTTTAGACCTGTCCTAGAAGCACAGATGTTGCTGTCTCTTGACTTGTGCATTTTAGCCTTAGTATTAAAGTAGGAATCAAATTTTCATCCTCCTAACTAGCCATAAATGTCATGCTATTGGTTAGTGTCCAGAAGGCGAAACGTTATCACACGGTTAATGCTTAGATAAATGTTAACACAGTGACTGGCTTGTATCACTGAACAGTTGGTGCTACAATTGAAAGTGTATTACACCAAATAAGTATTCTTTATGAATGCATATAGACTGGGTACTAGGGGTGTAACGGTACACAGATGTCACGGTTTGATACGTACCTCGGTTTTGGGGTCACAGTTCGGTACGGTTCTAAAGAATGAGGCTTGGTTTGTTTTTGCTTATTTTAAATGAACAGTGTATTAACCAGTAAACACACACATGTAAGGCAGCAGAAGTGTTACGCCAGCACTATTGCACCACACTACAACCAGGTTTATGATTTACTTGTGCTTTTGGTCCCTCTGTGATTCCGTATTACATCAATCACGTCTTCTCTGTCGTACCGTGTATTCTCCGAAAGACGTGTACCGAACCGTGACCCATGTTCCGTGACGATTCAGTACAAATACATGTACCGTTACAGCCCTACTGGATACTGTCTGTACTAATTACACAATGTCATTAGTGTATGTGTGTAAACAAATATACAAAAAAACTGTTTGTTTCTTTTATTTATTTATTTATTTATTTATTTATTTTTACTTTCTTGATTTCAGACATTGGCTTTGAGGTCCCTGATAAATTCTTGGTGGGGTATGCTCTAGACTACAATGAATATTTCAGGGATCTGAGTGTAAGTAAATTAATGTTGTGCCCCAAAACATATGACCCAAAACAGTAATTTATGGATTTTTTGTTTTTTATTGTGTGGTTCTCTTCTTTTGTATTTCTTCTCTCCAGCATATCTGTCTACTAAGCGACAAAGCAAAAGAGAAGTATAGAGAATGAAAAGAATCCGAAGTGCTGGACGCATGAAGACTAAGACCACTGTGAACTTTCCCTTCTTGCTGTCTTGGCTGTTGTTATTTTTTCTACTTTCTATGTTTCTATGTTTTATCAAAGGAGAATGAACTCCTGCAGTGTGGGCCGATTGAGGAATTGCCCACACTTGGTGCTGGAGATATGGAAAATAAGTTAGCATTTTGTTCAGTTAGTAGGCCTAATTTTAAATTATATTATTAGATTATAAATATGATTTAAATGGTTATAATTTATGTTTTTATTTATTGTTTTGACAGAGGCCTTAGATGTACTTGAACATTTATGTAACAAATGGCACTTTTTAACAATGTGGCAGCGTCTCAGACTTTGAGGTATGGAGAGCATGAAACATTATTTGGAGTTATGCAGGGAGTGCATAACTGAACTTTTTGTTTCCTCCAGTAAAACTGTACAGTATTTTATTCATGTGCTGAGAAACAGAATGTAAAAGTGTGCTTTGTGTTTAACATCAGGATGTTTTGGTATTGATACCAAGCTTTCCTGAATTACTGCAATAAAATGACACTAATGGATGTTGTTGTGGACTAAGTGATACATGGGTAAATGTCCGAAATATGTGACTATTAACCGTGCTACTAGATCAGCACATATAGGGTCTACAGTAAGTGTGAAATACATGACTGAAATCTAGATTTTTTAATTTTCATCTAATTGATTTGGGGTGACCATGTTTTGGTTTTCAAGAAGAAGGTCACAGAGGCAGAAGGTGGGTTGCCAAAAGAGAAATAGTTGACAAATCAAAGCAATGCAAAAAGCTCACTGTGGCAGTTTTGTCTGATCTAGTCAAGTGGATTCACTAAATGGACAAAAGCATCAGGATGCACACATTTTTCAGGGTTTGGGTTGGGCTTCTTACTATCTTAATGCTTCCAGCTCCGTGGAAGAACCTTTTCTATTCCAGTATGACTCTGTCCCAGTGCACAATGCAAGCTCTATAAAGACATGGATGAGTTTGGTGTGGAAGAACTTGACTGGCCCACACAGAGCCCTGACCGCAACCCCATCCAACACCTTTGGGATGAACTGGAATAAACATCAGTGCCAGAGCTTATAAATGCTCTACAGAATGAACAGGCACCAATTCACACAGAAACTCCAAAATCTCATGAAAAGCCTACTGAGAAGAGTGCAAGCTTATAGCTCCAGAGACCAACTCCATATTAATATGTATATATTTGAATGTAATATCATTAAAGTCCTTGTAGGCGTAGTGGTCGGGCGTTCCAATACTTTTGTCCACATTGTGTATATTTAGCAAGGGGATGAACTACAGATCAGGTGAAATCACAGCAAGCTAATAAAAGAAGTTCAGTTCGACTGTTTGATTGCAGTGCGTGAAGGATGATTGCAGAAAATTTCTGTTGGACAATATTAGTTCCCAAAACGGCACATTTTCACTACAATTTTATTTCATAAAACAATTTGTTAAAAAGGGTCAATTTATCATCTGTGAACACACCAAATCACACAGTGTGAATAGCACGAAAATGTTCTCTGCGTTTAACCCATACCAAGTGCAGCAGTGGGCAGCCAGGAACACAGGGAGCAGTGTGTGGGAGTATGGTACCTTGCTCAAGGACACCTCAGTGGTGCAACTGGCAGTCATGGGTTTCAAACCCAAGACTTTCTGATTGAATGAGCAGCTCCCTAACCATCAGGCCCCACCGACACGTTTATGCTTTATAAATGTAGCACAACACGCTCTGGAGATTATGCTGTCGAGTGTGAATTGTTAGAGTGGGTTTTTTAAAGATGGGATGACTACAACTCCCAGGGTGCCCCACGGCCTGTCGTCACACTGTTGTTGCGGAAGTGCCAGTGCAGAATGAGGGAATGAGAGGTGGTGGTGCTGTGTTTTGTGGTGGAGAGAGAGGTTTTACTGTGTGACAGAGACTAATAAAGCAGCAGCTCTCTAAGATAGACTCCAGCTCGCCATGGCTGCTCTGAAATACGCGGGACTGGACGACACCGACAGCGAGGACGAGCTCCCTCCCGGCTGGGAGGAGAGGTCCACTAAAGACGGCTGGGTTTATTATGCCAAGTAAGTCATTTAGTTTAGACCATTCTGTTGACTTTGCTTGCTTTGAATGGACTCAGCAGGGTTTTTCATTTCGGTATTAAGTGTGAGTGTATATATATGCGTTATGTGCACCTTGAACGTCTTGTCATTCAGTAAATTTAAGTTTGCAGATTCAGGTACAGCTACATGTGAGCAGTGGGTGAGGTGTACACTTTTCACATACCAGCTCTCAGAGGTAACCTGCTAAAAATAAACACACTGGACTGCTCAGATGCACTATACGGCTAATAATAATTTTAATAAGATCTTAGACATGTATGCTATATACGTGTGAAACTACAAAATTACAATTAATACTTGCCGACCTAAAGCATACATCATACATTAAAAATATTAGTATTAGTAGAAAGTTTTCCTTGCCTTGTAAGAGTTATAACACAACATTTATGAAATTGTTTTAAATAATTTCAAATAACGTAAACTGTTTATTTTGAAAGAATTAAAATAATATTAATAATAACAACAGTACTTGTATTTTTGATGTACACTGTCACAACTAAACCCACTGTTCAAATGATCTTTTTCAGCCATGAAGAGATGAAAACCCAGTGGGAGCATCCAAAAACTGGAAAGAAGAAACGCTGTGCCGGAGGTTGGACATTTAACTAAGCTTTAAACAAAATTAACAAGTTATAAGTTTGTGCTCTCATTAACCTATTATAGTCACACTACTAAAATAACTGTTGCTAAACTTTTTATAAGCGTAATATTACACACAGTGGATGAAGTTACAGTGATAAAATTGCTGATTTTAAAATGTTTATTTTATTGAAAGATGATTGTGTTTTTCTGCAGACCTGCCGTACGGTTGGGAGCAGGAGACAGATGACAAAGGACAAATCTTTTATGTTGAGTGGGTTCAGTTATTTATTTATTTACTTATTTATTTACTTACTTATTTACTCACTTACTTACACAGATATCACAGGTATGCTATATGCCCAAAAGTTTGTTGTCACCCCTTCTGGTAAGTGTGGTAGCCTAGTGGTAGGATACGTTTTTCTGGATCTCTGACCAAGAGGTCATGGGTTCGAATCCTACATTCAGCACCACCACTGGGTTACTGAGCAAGACCCTTAACCCCAAGTAGCTCCAGAGAGACGATCCCCTGTATTTAGGGAATGGAAGTCCCTTTGAATAAATACTGTTTGGTTACTTCAAGGTGCACCCATTACATAGGTGTCCAGTTGTGGACATATAATTTGTGTAATCTGAATTAAAAAAAGCACAACTAGTAGAACGGGATGCTCTGAAACATCAGCGCCTGAGATCACAGTCTCCACTGTGGCGTTATCTTGAGTGATGGAGCTGTGTTCAGTACCTTTGGGATGAGTTGATGTGACATCCAGAACTGATTATAGGGCCTCTTACTTCAGCAAAAATTGGGACAAGCCCCCTGTTAATACTCTGTCAGAAGAAAAGAGCGAGTGTCCACAAACTTTTGGACATTTGTAGTCATGTTTTTTACTCCTCGTTTTTCCTTGATCTGTGCTATAATGTGATTTGTCTGTCTACTAGCACTAATAGTGGCATTAATATTTCTGTAGAACAGTTTGACTGAAACGTTTTGGGTGGTTCTGAGATTATTCATGGTTTCTGACTTATTACCCTTTCCTGTTTTTTCAGTCACATCAATAAAAGGAAGACATACTTTGATCCTCGGCAGGCCTTCACCATAGAAGATGTACAAGTGAAGTCCAAACGCTATGATGGAAACACACCTGCCCTGGAGATCTTACAGGGTCGTGACCTCTCCAACAAGGTTGTAGTCATCACAGGGGCCAATTCTGGTATTGGTGAGTGATACAATCCTCTATGCACCTGCTTTTCTCACATTAAAAGTGTAATTGCATTTAATGTGCAGAGGGTGGCACTATAACACTGCAAATCATGGCCTTGTCCCAACTCAGTGAATGACTATCATCTATCAAAATTATCTTTTGAATGATACATGCAAAATCCACAAATCATCCCTTAATACTTCACATGAGTATTGATGTTCATTAGAGAGGTTGAATTGGCTGTCACTGTTAACTCTAATGAATAGAGTCTATTTGAACTGCATTAATACACGGCTCATAGCATAGCGGACCGGAGATGAATGCATTTCCGGAGTCTTTGTATCGTAAATTATTGCAAATAGCAGCCATTTAGTCAGCCTTCGAGCCTGTTATAGCACAATAGGGAGAGATAATAAGGACGTAGAGGAAATCCAATCAGCGTACACATGTTAATTGTTTTGTCCAAACCCATACTCCATCTGAAACACTTGCTTTGTAGGATCTGAGGTCAGTGTGAAAGGCAATTTTCAACACTGTATCAGAGAACAGTGTTTTCTTATTGGTGGATTAAAGAGCAGAAATAGGATGCAGATGTAGAGAAATAGTCCTTGTATTTAGTGGAATATGCTGATAATTCTTAGTTCTTATGAAATGTATTCTTTATGTCTTAAGTAATCATTTATATATTTACCCTATTTAGGATTTCTAGAGAAAAAAAAGACTAAGATATAAGTATAACGAATATATGAACCTGTGTGAAGACTGTGTGTAGAGAATGCTGAAAAACTTTTGGCATGTGGATTTATGGTATAAGTTTTAGTTCTCTACGGTTAACATGATACATTTTGTATAATAACGAGGTGTAGACATATCTAAAGAAACCTCCGCGAACTCTAAGCCAATAAATGTGTCGTTGTTGTGTCTATCCACTAGAGGGCAGTGTAAGTCTTCTCCTGCAGAAGAAGCCTAGAGTGCTCGTTCATATTCCAATAAAAATTAGGTTGAACTTCTGTAAAGGTATTTGGTGATTTAGAAACAAGAATATGGAGATACAAAACGAAAATACACACCACTAAAGCAGTAGTAGTGTTGATAAAAATAATAGTAACTATATTATTATTATTATTATTATTATTATTATTATTATTATTATTATTATTATTATTATTATAGCAGTTACAAATTAAGCTACATAAATTAATCAAAAACACATATTTCTCTGATATTAAAAGTTAACAATTTCATTAATGCTATGATAACACTCAAAGCAGGAAAATATTAGAAATTCCAACATCAGTGAAAAATTCCTACTAATATTTTTAAGGAGTGAAATGTGTTGCATGTATTTGGTTGCTAATAATTAATTCTAATTTTGTCAATTATAATGTACATGATATACATGTCTCTGATTTTACTGCACCTAGTCTTATAGCGTATTTAAACGTGTTTACTTTGCGAATACATTTCTTCCTGTTATTAATTCAGATGGTTTCTGTTGAAGCAGTTTTGGGTTTAATGCATTGAAAATGTATATCAGCTGCCAGGTACTTCATGCATTGAGAGGCAGTATAATTTCTCTCATAATAAGCCACATGATATGGTAATTGTGGTCAGAGAGCATAGTGCATTGCCATGCTCTGTCTGATTAGACCGTTGCTCAGTGCATCCCATTAGTCCATTACTCTTCTGTGTGACTCTCTCTTTCTTTAAACTTTGCTCTCTGCCGTATTTAATAGCAGTAAGAGAAACAAATGTTCCTTGGTATATTCTCCCTCACTCTCTCTCTCTCCCTTTCTCTTTCTCACTTTCTGTAGCCCTCTCTCCCCCTTTCTTTCGCTCTCTAGCTCTTTTTTATACCTTTCTCTCTCTCTCTCTGTCTCTGTCTCTCTGTCTCTGGCTCTCTTTCTCTGTCTCTGTCTCTCTGTCTCTTTCTCTCTGTCTCTGTCTCTCTGTTCCCCCCCCCCCTCTCTCTCACTCACTCTATGCATTCTCCTTTTGTATTGCTGTACACCTGTACCACTGCATTGATCTTGCAGTGCTTTTGACCCCAACTGATGCCTCCCATTCATTCCCATTAGCAACTTGGGCGCTTTCCTTAATTCTCTTCTATTGAACCAACTAAAAGTTATTTACCGTCCAGAGTGCTATTCACTTTTCACTGAGGCAGAAACAACTGCTGTCACTGTGTCGCGGGCGGATTCACGTTTGTCTTCTTTATGGAACCTGCTAAAAATCTTTTACCAGTGTGCTTTCTGCAGGTTTTTTTAAAAAATATGCTTTCGACATTGCTGTATGGTCAGTATTTCTGCAGTACAGTTTTATATCTTCTTTGTTTAGTCTGTGTTCTCTTTGTACAATTCCGGTTGTTACCTAAATCTTCTCAAGGAAACCTAATATCATAAAGAGACTTTACATATACCAGATATGTGGGGAGAGTCGTTTTCCCTCAATGCATTATCAGAATTTGTGTAAATTCCAGTTCCACTTTGCATCCCAGTTGGGATAAGTGTGTTTCCCCTTTTCCTTGTTTTTGCAGGAGATAACGGGATGGAACAGCTATACTGTCTGTCACCCTTTATTAGAATGAAGACTGCTGTTTAAGTGCATTGTGGAGCTGTGTGTTTATTTTTGGTTATTGGGTGTGTTGTTGGATTCCCTCCAGATCTGTACCGTTGCCAGGTGGACGGTTCTGGCCTCTCTGCTGCCATTCTCTGATGGTGATGGATGTCGCGTGGTGGTTTCATTGCACTAATGTGGCTGTATTTGTCTTGCTGTGTCATAGCCATGTGGATATGGATGTATGTGTACGAAGCTATATTTGTCCAGTGTCTATTTTAGTTCGGAGACCTAAATAACCCTGTCTCAGAAACAGAGAAAAATAAACCTAAAATACACCACTGTGCTAACTTCAGGTATTTCAGTTTATTTTAGAAATACGTCAAACATTTTAAGAAATCCGTAAAACGTTTGATAATTTGGTTTTTGCTAAATTATGTGGTATTGGTCTTCTCTTTTCCAGTCATTCATTGATATGCATCTCACTGGTACATGTGAATAAAAGAATTACTTGAAAACCAAAAAAAAATGGAAGTGTAATGATATTTAAGTCCCTTTTGCAAATGTATTTATGCAGAGGTCAGATGTATGCCTCGGTTGTTTTCAAATCGGACTGACAAGTGCTTAACTGTGCTGTCCCGTCTCACAGCACTGGCACTATTCTAATCTTGTGACCTTCCTCTCGTATGTCGAGGAAATCGAGTGCAGAAGGTTGCGCTGGGTACAAATAACAAAGCTTAAGGCATGGAAATCTTCTGTTTTGTGGTTTGGGGTGGGTACTGCGGCCGGTGTGCATTTTGAGCTGAATTTGACTTGCTGTGTGATTGTGCTGGTATGTCTTTATGCTGCGGTGGTGCTGGTGGATTAGGCATCTGGCTCTCTGCACTGGCACAAGGATTAGGTGGAAAAGTGACTCCAGCTGGAGATAAAGCCTGAAGGCTGAGGCTTTGTGGGGGAGCACTAGATTGAAGCTGATATGTTCAGCATAACTGCCATTAAATCAATTGCAACCCCCCTTCGCCTATTTACACTCCTCTCTTTGTCTGCAAATGGGTACACAGATGCACAGACATGTTCAAAGATGAGAGAATTGGCTCCTAACAACATTTAAAGGCCGAGAAGGCAGGAAGTGTTTGCTAGCTGCCCATTGTTATCGTGCATTATTTCTTTCTGTATTTTGAGGAACACTGAATGTCTTTAAGAATGTTCTGGCGAGTTGCTTGCTTTTCTTCCTGCTGTCTTTTTACCTTGAGTCTATTTTAGGCCTGTTCATATACATCTGGAGCTTGTTATTGTTAGCGAACGACTGAGGAAATGGAATCGGAAGGTTTTTATGTGCATTTCATGTCCTTTTTGATGAATCTGTTTATTAGCTGTATAATGAATACTAGGTATGGTTGGTTAGTCAAATTATTGAACTTTATTGACCTTGGATAAAATTCTGGGAGTGTGGCAAAACTGATGTAACTTGCAAGAAAATTACAGCTGGGTATAAAAGGTTCGATAATGATTACAGGCTCAATGCAGCTGAATAGGTAAGCGTGGGGGCTGGAATGCATGTATGTGTTTAAGTGTTTAAGACCTTTGGGCTTTTAAAGGGAAGTGAAGATGGCCTAGATCGTATGTGAACTCAAGTGGTTTATGGATCAATTTCATGTAGAGCAGAAGTGTTATAGTTTTTCTCTCTCTGCCTCTCTCTCTCTCTCTGATCTCTCTCACACTTTCTTCTTTTCTTTTTCTGTCCCGTTGAGTGTCATTGTGGGTGAGTTTTATATGTGTGTATGTGTGGTTGTAATGGTGAATAAAACTGCAGTGCTCAGTCAATGGCCTTGTGTGAGGTAACCATTTTTATCAAAGTGCAAAATATAATTTGATGAAAATAAATGATTTTTGCTCTGAACAATACAGACCAGTATTTAGCCACGTCGCAATACAGGTTACCGTATGTGTTTGCAATGTGTATTATTTAGTAATAAAATTGGATTTTGTCCATATCATACAGCTCTAGTGTGGGGTGAGTGAGCGGAGCCGTGTGAGAGGCTGCTGTGGGGACAGGGTGACCGGTGCAAGTGGAGGGCATGATGAAAAATTGCGGAGGGAGTTGGCCATGGCCACTAGGGGTCAAAGCTGGAGTCTGGGAGGTGGCTTAGGAGGGGTTGTCAGGGGCAGCTGGGGGCAGGAGAAGCTGGGCGGTGGGGGTAATAGAACAGTGTGAGCTGCTCAGGTGGAACTTCTCACCTCGCACTCCTGTAATTACAAACCATACATTTCACTTTGGGCTGTGACAACGCCTCCCCAATCCCAAATGAAAGTGGGGTGTTATTAATGGGGTGAATTAGGGCTCCTCGTAGATGTAGGGGAGCAGCAGACTCCCCATTTTAACCCCCCAAAATATATTGAGCACCTGCTGCTACAAAAAACTTTCTTTTTACATTTCATCATTTTATATAGTGTTTACATCAGGGGCCAAGGAAACATCAGCAAGGCGCAGGGAGATCTTTCCTTGAGCACAGGAGAATTGTAAACCCTCTATATTTCTGAAGAAAACAAAATGCTTTATATATAAACATGGCTAATTTGTGCAGGTTTGAATACTTTATTACACACCAAACAGCAGTGAAGTATGCTCTGTATGTGTGCATTAACCAAGGGTGAGTGGAGTCAAACAGTCCATGAAATCACAAGATCAGACTCTTTACGTGGAGTAAGCTCTCTCGCATTTCACACTGCGTATTATCCAGCACCTCACTGCTAAACTCCTGTTGATTGTTTTAGTTTTTAAACAATAGTTTTTTGTATAACAAGTCCATTGATAGCAGTGATTGTACTGTATTTATATAATTCTTTATTTAAAAATGCTCTATACAAAGGTACCAAAGAATTGATTTTTGGACTAGTGCAAAAGAAGAAATACTTTTACTTCATTAAATATTTTTTTAATCTGAAGGTTTCTTTCCCTCAGTATAGATTAAGAGCTGAAATACAAAATTCATCATAAATGCAGAGCAAAAATGTATACAGCATCTTAGGCTTATTGGTGTTCTTTTCTCTGGTAGCCCAGCAACTTTTTTGATTTCATTATATATCATGTGTACTGCGTATTATATAATGTTATGTATGTATGTACCAGTATTCCTGTAACTACTATTTTTTATTTAATATTCTTTATGACTTTCATATGTTCTGTCTTTTGATATAAAAACAATGTCTTAATCTGAACATAAGAGTAAAGATGTATTAATTAGTGTAACTAAAAGTTTATTAAATGATAAGGGTGTATTCAGGAACAACAGAGCCACTGTTTGTGGAAGTTACAGCCTCAGTACCTCTACACTAATAATCAATTGGGTTTTTTCAGCATTAAGGCTCAGTTTTGGCCCATTGTTCAATTCTTCAAGATTATGAAGGCCCATCTCATGGACTTTTTAAATTCTCTGGGGTAGCTGGTCACCTAGTGGGTATGGAGTTGCCCCTGCAACCAGAAGGTTGTGGGTTCGAATCCCATCCCTGGACTGCTAGTGGCACCACTGAGGTACCCTTAAGCAAGACACCGTCACCTCATTGGTGGCAGCACACTGCTTCACTTGGTGAATGGGTTACAGGCAGAGAATTTCACATTGTTCACACTGTGTGCTGTGGTGTATTTGCCTATGACTATAAAGTGACACATTACTTTAAATCTATCAATGAGATTAAATTCTCCTCTAATCTCTCCCATTACATTATTTATTTCATGTGTCCTTCAGGTGATGTGACATGTTCCAGGACTGTTTTCAGAGAAGCAACCCCACCTCTGTACTTCTCTGTGTGTTCTTGCTGTTCAGTGCTGTTTTTGAGAACGTACGCAAAACAATTCTTTCTCCAAACACGATGAGCTGAATTACTGCTTAAGAGATTTTTTTCACTGTTTCTCTTGACTAAAGAACATTGTTCCAAAGTACATGATTTGTCTAAAAGATTGTGTTCAAATTTTAGACATGAATCTATGTGTTCTTTTAGGAGAGGTATTTTGTGCAGGGCTGTAGAAATGGAGATGATTGTGGTGCAGTTCATTGTTTCTTATCGTGCTGATGTTCCTCTCACTTCTATCTTACTTTCCTCATCATTAGTCTGGGAGAAATCTTGTATGGCTCACCTGTCTGTAGGTACCAGTTTTACTGACATGGATGTTTAACATCTTTGCTGGGCCTTTTTCTGTTTGGATGTCCTCAGCAACTCCTTCAACATTACCTGTGCGAGAGGCAGCTGTGGGGACATGGTCAATAGCTACATCTTTTGTAATCACCTCAGGTTTTATGTTTGCCGCAGTAATGTGTAGAATTGAAATGATATTTAACTTCGTCGAGGCTTTAGGTTTCTGTTGTTGAAGTTAACTTTGTCTTGTTATCTTTTTAAGTGAAAGTGACCATTTGTCATACGTGAACACACCACTGCACACAGTGTGAACAGCACGAAATTCCTCCTCTGCA
>JBBPCW010000127.1:10264540-10279067 GCA_037974425.1 Phenacogrammus interruptus
CACACACACACACACACACACACACACACACACACACACACACACACACACACACACTATATATATATATATATGTATTTATTTTTTAACAGCAAATTGCAATAATGAAATTTTCAGTATGTCTTTGAGCTTCCTTTTTTGTTTGTTTTTAATTCCTGTTGTTCCTATTGTCTTTTTTCCTATTTGCATAAACAAGATTCTAGTATCTCTCCAATTTGTGCAGGGTGTAGCATCTCTGTTCCCTGCAGAGAGCACTTATAAATCTGTTGGAACGAATGATTTCCAGCCTTTTCTGCTATTCCCCAGATGAAAGATGGCTCAGCTAGCTGTTTCTCTACATGTCAGTACCAGCTCTTTACTCCAGAGGGGCTACAGTGGCTTTCATAATGCGTTCTCATTCTCCTGTACTTTACCTTTTCCCCTCCATAAAAGCCTCGGGTGACTGATTTAGATTGAATGAGAGATAGAGATCACAGCCAGTCTCACTTTGGGACTCGTACATGCACTGACACACACACTCTTTATTAAGAACTGCTTATATGGAGAACTCCACCTTACCATTTTAGCGGTACACTGATGTTCTCCATGTATAAATCTGTTGCTTTTTTCTGAAGTAGCAGACAAGTGCATTGATTATGGGGACTGCATCTGTTTTGTTTCCCCAAATGTCTTTAAAAAGTCCTGGAGAGTGTTTTGTTGGAAAATAAGAGCGTTTTGTCTCTGAATAAATAATGTTTCTGTTTAATTAGGTTCTGTCTTTCTGCCGAAGCACAATGCACCATCCAAACTTTACCTTAAATCATTAAAATGCTGTTTTAGGCAAAAGTATGATATTTTGCTTGGAAACATAGAGTTTTAGTTTGAAGTAATGATACTGCCAGCCAAAAAACAGTCAAACTACACCTCTTCATCTTTAATGTCATTTTTGGTGGTCTCTGCACTCTCAGCATTATTTACCGCTGTTTTAGTTTACAAAAGTTTAGGAATGACTGTGCATTATAGATATGAAGACCCTTGGCTATTTTTGCTAACATAGTAAAAGAAACAGTTGATAAACCTCTTTACAGGAACCGCTTTTGTTCAGAAGACTCTTCGAATTGTTTCTTAATGTGTGAATAATTTTCAAAATTCAGTTACAGTCGCATCTCACACACAATGTGTCCTGATAGTGATTTGTTAAAAATGGAGAGATTCTCCTGAACTACATGTGCTGGATCTGCAGTTTTTGACAATATGTCACTCATAAATGTTTCATATTTCCTCTTGAGGTCAATTGCCATAGGTTATCTTGCAGCGTTTAGAGCTGCTCATAATGGGTTTAATGGGTTTAGACTGGCTTGGAGTATGTAGTTCTTTGTAGTTTGAACTGTATTAGCCCTCTCTTTAGAGGTAGTGAGTATAGTCCCTCCTTAATTTGAACTCCTAATGCCTGGGAAAGGTTAAATGTTAAGTAGATTGCCTCTTTTAACTTTTGACCGTTTTCTTTTTTATTCAACCCCTTATTTTGCTTTCATTTTAAAAGGCTTCACCTATTGCTGAGCGATGTTAATAAAATTAAATATCACTGCCCTTTCCAAATAAATAGCATAATATCAAACAAGATTTAAGTTTGAGGTAATATGGTAGTGAATCCAAAAATCCAAATACTATGAAATAATGTCTTATAAACCTGACGCAGCTAGGTTTGTTTGGATTGCTATGTTCTGTTTTCTTGTCCTAAAATGACACCACTTTACATATTATTGTAAATGTTAACAAGAGAGTAAACATCCTGAAAGAATGCAGTTTTTTATGTATTTTGAACTTTCAGAACAACCTGAAACACCCAAGAAGTTACTGACAGGTAGCCATTAGGTGGTAGATGCTTGATTAAATGGCCAAAAAATGCCAAATACAAACTTTTTGGCAACAAGGAGGCATTTAATGGGTATTACATCACAGATATAACTATGCATTGACATTGATAAAATATTTCCAAAACTAAAAAGAAAAGTCACAGAAAATATGGTTTACTTTATACAAAAATATGTATTATTAAAACACATTAAACTCATTTTTTAAAATCATAATTATATATTGTTTTATCTTGCAAAGTATTTACAGATTAATCATACTGGGTCTATAAAATCTTTTTGTGAATGATTAATTGTTTGGAAATATTTTGAAAAACTTTTCATTATATTAGTATTAAAAATATTGTAGTGGGAATTAAACTGAGTGGGTATTTTAACCAGTTATTAGTTATATTTGATTTATTGAGGTGATTGCATTAAAAACTTATGTACGCACTGTATGCTATACTAGAGCAACATTAATAATAGTTCAGTTCTTTTATTTATCTATGAACCGGCTACCAGCTGCATTTGGTACGTAGAACACTGTGGTAGGAACAGAGAGGTACACGCTCTGTTCATAATGAACCAAATCGAAAAAATGTCTTGATTCTACTTCCTGATTAAATGAAAACAGATAAAATTAGATTGTTGCCAGTAAATCACATTTTACATAAGCTTTTTGGTTTACATCCCGGGATTGTTTCTTTACTCTGAAGAGCACAGATTGTTTCTCAAAAGCATTACATTGTTAAGATCATCTTAACTGGTGGCCTAGTGGTTAGTGCATTCACCCTGCGACCAGAAAGTCTGAGTTCGATTCACAAGATCGCTAGGCACTGCTGAGGTACCCTGAGCAAGGTACCGTCCCCACACACTGCTCCCCGGGCGCCGTGTTCGTAGCTGCCCCCTGTTTCACTTGGTGAATGGGTCAAATGCAGAGGGTGAATTTCGTGCTGTTCACACTTTGTGCTGTGGTGTGTTCATATATGACAAAATGGTCACTTTCACTTCAGAGAGTGTTGAGTATGGTGCTCTTTCAAAAAAATATTTTTTTGTGCCTTTGGGAAAAGGCAGATCAGGTAACGTGGAGAGGATAATCACTTGCTGAAAATTATTGAGCATGCTCACTATTGTTTTCTTCGACCTTTCTGATTTATTACTTACTTTAATTAATTTAAAATAATGTTCATATGGTTAATAATTAATGCATTAAATAATAAGTAATTCATATATATATGGATATAATTATCATTTAACTATTTTGTGTGAGCCTGGGAGACCCTAACTAACAGAACAAACACACCTGCTATGCTGACACACTGATGTTCTCTCACACTATACTAAATATCCTCCCAGTGGAGAGTGACATTAGGGGCAAGGGGGAAGTCAGATCATTAGCTGGATACTACAGTAGTGCCTTAAGACAAGATTTTGTTTTGTCTAGATGAATGTGGATGTGCTTTATATGATAATTTGCTTCAAGGATAGAATAAAAGGATATACTTATGCAATAAGGGTTATTTGAATTCAGAAAAAGAGACAGAAATAAGAAAGCAATATTAAGGAAAGGCCCTGGGCCTTGCTGGAGACTCTGGCCTCAGGCAAAGCAATCAACAGCCAGGGGAAACACTTATATTTCTGATGTGCTCAGAGAACAGGTTTACAGCTTCATTTGCCTGGCAGACTCGCATACATATTTAGCAGACTGTAAACACTGAGGGTTCCAGACTCAGTTAAAAGCTCAATATATCACCGAGCTTACAAGATAATCCAGGTACCAGTACAATAGTGGCAAGCAAGGGAGAAGTAGATTAAAAGCATCTTGTATTTTTACAGCTCCATGAATCAGGTCGATTAAAAGAGGGATTAATTTAAGAAGTGTTGGGCTTTCTTTAGGCTGTATGAAGCGAGGCATTTTCGTTTGCTTTTTGCCTTCTGGCTAATTCTAGATGACTTTGTTTGTTGCATATGAAATAATCATTTTCTACGTCTCTGGGTTGGACATCCCTGTGAATTGCAGTGGTTTAGTACATGCATGCAAAGAAGAGCAATATATTTCCTATTTAGTGGGATAGTTGGTTTTAAAGTCATATCAGCGCTTAGTAATAATTGAATTTGTCAACTAAAACATGTTTGTTTTTAAGTTGAGTATATCATTTTTCAGGGCCTCAGTTCATTAAATCTTCAAACATGAATCATCTCACACCTCTGAAGTGATGCAGATGTGTTTGTTATTAATTCATGGAGAATAATTCGCATGTGTCGTGTGCTGCAGCCGTGGAATGTCATGTCATTAATCAGAGGTGTTTTAGACCGGCCTGTATGCGCGTCATCATGTAAAGCATAAACATGAGATTACATTTACATGTTTAACCCAGTGAGGTCCAACTCCCAAGATCGAGCTTGTTTAAAGTAATCAGGTTGTAAATTTATACGTTATCAATGGACTTTGTCCTTTGCTTGTCCTTGTTCATAATATACGAATAAAGAACAAGTACAGTTTGACACCCAGCTTAATATTTGCTTCTTTTGACAGTTACGTACATGTTTGGCTTTTTGCAAGTTGCAATTTCAGTTGACCATGCGGGTTCCTTTCAGGAAGGGCGAAGGCTTTGGTAACTACTGTTAGCGACCCTTTCAGCAATCACCCAACCGAACACGCGCTCTAATACACAGTGCAGCTTAACGGAGTGTGTGCTCAGGGAGCTTGGCTGCTGCTGGACTGGGACTCTGTCTTAATCTATCCATTCCCCTCTCCACTAACGCGCACATTAAAGCAATATTGCCCTCCTGTCCCCAGCAGACCGTGGACACAATAACTGCACTCACTGCTAGGAAAACACACCCAAACACTTCTGACACCTCTGGGCTCCCTCACTGCACCCTGGGTACACTGCTACATGGCCACAGGTCAGGGTGGAGGGAACGTTTTTTTGATATTATTATTTTCCTTTTCCCATTTTTCTATTTTTTTCAGATTTTTTTAACACCCCACCCCCCCTCATCCTGGAGACAAAATGAGGGCTTAACCTGTAATGTACTATACAGGTCCCCTGACGGCTGTGGAGCTTTTAGTGGTGGGAAATTAGAGCGCTGCTGGCCAGGCTTGGCTGTCTGGACGTGAGCTGAAACGAGCCCCTTTCCGTTTCACTGTGCTGCAGAGACAGGCAACCTCACAAAGGGAATGCAGTCTTAACATCGTGCGCTGAAGGGACGGAGCGAAATTGTGCATGGTCAATGTGGCTCTTACTTTGAGATGTTCTGTATGCTGTATTCTTTTTCTAAGGATTTTCATCCAGCTAAGCATCAGCATGAACTCTACTGTTCAACTTATCCAGAATTCTTAGGCCCTCTGAGCAAATTAAAACTGTCCAGACTCCTCTTCTAATTACTGAAAAGCTGCACCCATTGCTGACACAAGTATTCAGCTCATAGTATTCAGTATAATTTCCAAATAAAAGCATTGGCAGTTGAATATGGTGCTCTCATGCAGTTACACATCAGCCTTAGGCCACCATACCCAATCCAACCATCATCTAGAGGGGTATAAACCATTCCTGGGCTGTGAAGCCGTGGAACTGTTCTCTATCCAGTACCTTTGAGATTAACTAGAGCGGTGCCTGACCTCACTCATGCTCTTGTGGTTGAATGTAATCAAAAGGTTAAAGCAGATGTTCTAACATCTAGTGTAAAACCTTCTAAGGACAGTAGAGACTTTTATTGCAGCAGAGGGACACACATGCTGTTAATACTCTTGAGTAAACAGGTGTTTACAGTCATTTACCTGTACACTGTGCATTTGCAAAAATAAAACAAACAAAAAGCATTAGTTGAAGTTATAAGTAATATGCAAGTATAAGTAACTAAGTAATTTAAGTAATTTTGTCTGTCTGCTTGTTAGCTTAACAATTTCCACATCTCCTCTTGAGGCAGCACATGTACAGAAATTTCTTTGAAACCTTTAGAATTTTCTGGAGAAGCTTGCTGGACGAGACAAACAGAACATTTTCTTTTTAATAAGAAGTGTCATGTTTTGAGAAAGGGAAAACACTGCATTCCAGCATAATAACATTGTCCCATCTGTAAACATGGTGGTAGTATCAGGTTTGGGCCTGTTTAATGCATCTGGCCCAGGTCATCTGCCATGGTTCATGAAAAAAACGTTCTAATATGAGCAATTAATAAGGAAGACGTCAGGACATCTGTGTGTGAACTGAATCTCAGAGGAAAAGTGGGTTTTTCAACAAAACAACAGCCCTAAGCACAGTCGTTCTCCCTACGAAGAATGGTTAAAGAAAACATTGTTTTGGAATGGCCAAGCACAACTCTTTCCGTCCGTTAGCAGTTTACATGATGAAATACGATAAAAGGAACACTGATAAAGGGAACACTGATAAAGGGAATACTGCTGTTAAAAAGCACCTTATTTGTTTGAAGTGTTTGAAAACCAAATGTTATTGCACTTTGTTCATATAGCAGTGCTTTAAAAATAAAATGTGCAATACACTACTTTTAAATTAATCATTTAATTTTGCGCTTAACATTGCGATTAATCACAGAGAAATTTTGTGGTTAACCATGATTACAAATTTTAATGATTGGAAGGTCACAGGTTTGAATCCCAGGACTGCTAGTGGCACCACTGAGGTAGCCTTGAGCAAAGAACAATCCCAACATACTGCTCCCCAGGGCATTCAGAGAATAATTTCATGCTGCTCACACTCTGTGCTGTGTCGTGCTGTGATGTGTTCCCTTATGACAAATGCACACTTTATGCAATTTACACACTTTTGCCACTTACAGATGTGTAACATACTTTCTCTCAAAGAACAACTGGCTAAGGTTAATATTTTTTATCTCGTTTGTTTGATTATTTTCATCTACTTTTAGTACTTCTCATGGCCTAAAATCGGGTGATGTTTTAGTTGTGTAACTTTCAAATATCTCTGTAGCTGCCATCTAACTTGGCAAATTAGTCATCTTCAAATTAAATCAGATTTGAACACATGCACATCACAGACTGTCACTTTTGTTTATTTCTATTATATTAATGTTTATTTGTATTTATTCTCATATTATATTGTGTTTTAATAAGAAAAAACACTCAGGTTTCCAGTTTTAGGTGGCTTATAGACTGGAAAACCCTGGCATAGCTCAAAAGTTCAGGATTTGAATGCTAGCCTGTTCAAATCCTATTTGTAAAAATGTATTTATAAACTGTCAATTTCTGTTAAAACATAGCCTCATGAATGCTTGCCCTGTCCTCCTTCAGACAGCTGACAGAGTTCCTTATTCCCCTTAAGCCAGTTATTTCTTCTGCTACTTTTGTGCCTCTCTTGTGAAGAGCTGACACATGCTAATGGGTGTTTCCTCTTCTCAGTGATGTTGGCCTGGTGGGAGAGCTTCACCCTGACCGCCTGAGCTGTCCGTCCTGCCCCTGAAATAAAGCAGGCTAATTTGTCCACCCCCCTTGTCTCCCTAGCTGAAGCTGTGCCCAGTTCGTGGGCGTGTGTCTGCACCTCTCCCATTAATTCTTCACCAGGCTGTGATGGATAGTTTCTGTTTACTCACTGCCGTGGTCTTGTGTACGGAACATGGGTCCATTGAACGTTACATATTCATGCGCAAGGCTGGGCTGACCTAATGTGTCACAGTGGGCTGATACAAGTCTCTGTCACTGTTTTGAGGTTATGTGAGTGTGGCCAGTTCAAGTAATCTGGAGATAAGTGTCAACACTGTAAAAGAGCTTTACTGCTATTTCTGTCAACTGCTGCACTGATGCAGTTAAAAGCAGTTTTGCCATTTCTCTGCTTCAGATTTGTGTCAGTCATCACACAAATGACAGTAAACTTCAGGACAGTTTTTCCATGTTTTTCTAGAGTGCAATTTTGATTCAAAATAATATTACGTATGTTTCTGATAATCGAATGTAGTGCATCTGACACTAATAATCCGATGACAAGCCAAATAGAACAACTGGATCTGGTTAAAAACAATTTCAATTTAACAGAAGTTGTCTTTCACCAGCCCTTTTTTCAGGGCCCTGCCCAGGTGCTATGATCGGGCCGCTCTCTCTCTCTTACAAAACAGTCACTGTGGACTGAGGAGGAGCTGTAAAGTGGATAGATTGCCCTCACAGCCTCTGTCTCTCTTTATTGGCTGCGGTAATTGACATATCCTTGTCATTTATAATCATCTGTGCGTCGCTCGAAAGTTAATTGCTTCCCTCTCTGCATTTGCATGAGGCTCACCTCTGAAGGGCATAGCCACCCATTAATATTGTGTCATGATGAATTATCACAAATAAAGCCCAACATATTGATTAATGATGGCTGCCGGCCGCTCCCGCTCTCTCTCCATCTGAGAAAACATTGGGCCAGCTCTTTAGAGAGAAAAAGCGAAAGGATAGTGGCTGGTGCTGGTGGTTTCGTGGAATCAGGGGTAAAGGTCAGGGTCAGGATCATTGAGGGGCTCCTGTAGCGGATAACATGGCCATAAGGGTCATGGGATATGGGAGAGATTCACTTTAAACCAAGAGGTTTCTATTGTTATGTGACACGTACAGCGTATTGAGTTGCATATAATTAGTGTAATTCAGCTAAAATAATTGTAGACTAGCCCTGACTGAAGACATTACACTGATCCTCATTATGTGGATATTGTGTAGTGATGAGCTGTTGCTGTGAATCATTTGATAATAGGTGGGCTTGGGACTTTTGGCATTTTAATATTTACTTTGTAAGGTTATTTTTAAAGGATTTGAGGGGAAAATAGCAACAAATTTAACCTGGAAGACCACACAGTCACATTGCGTAATGTCATATTTGCTGTGTATTTTTTCCTGTGGAGTAGCCTGAGCATGAGGGCTTACTCTGAGATCTTAGTTGAAATTATTGAATTATTGAATTTTGAATTTTGAAGTCTAGGGTCCTCTCTGATTTGACTGGCAACCAGTTCAGGATGTTTCTCCACTTTACATCTTATTGCCACTGGGAAACTCCAGGACCCTGGTTTGAATAAGCAGCTCAGATGGTGGATGGATGGATAGTTAGGCTTGGCTGTGTCTGTTAAGCTTAATGTGCGATGCAGTATCATCTGCTTAGGTCCTTCCTACATCATGCACTCGGTCAAAAATGTAGATCACATACATTTTTCATTTCTTTATTCCAAACAAAACTTGCTTGATTCAGAAACTCATTCGAATATAGAAATCTTTTTAATTACCCACTTATTTGAATAAATACACCCCATCTGCACAGCAGTATATGAAATGATGCGTGACTAATGGAATGGTTCGGATTTGGACAGGCTGAGGATGGCCTTGGCCACAACTGTGCTTTTCTTCACTTATCACCCCTCAACCAGCGTGATCCTATAACTAAGAGCAGTTAAGCAGCACCCAGCCTCTGAGCTCGGCTCACAGAGACACTGTCTGAGCAGCACTTCATTAAATCCCAGCTGAGCGCTGGGGCCCTGGGAGAGGAGCTTGCTGCAGACTCAAATAATCATAAATCTGCTGATGACTGAGGCCAGTGGCAGCCATAAAGGCAGCCCCTTAGTGGGTGTAGGCCAACACCATTGCCTCTGCAACAATGTTTTGGCTCTAGGTTAATGTTAATAAAGCCTACCAGTGAAAAGTCATGCATGGGCTTAATGAAATGTCATCTAGATCTAATAAGATATTCCTTAAAGCCTGTGGATAAAAATGATCAGAAACTAGCTGTTTTTCAGCAGTAAATGTGGTGGTTGGATCAAAAGTGGTTCAGAGCGCTCCATCAAAAACACACTGTGGTTGATCCTTTTACTATTATTAAAAAAAGGTTAAAACATCCTCAGTGGTGTGTGCATTTTTAAAAAGCACTGTGTGTATGCAGGCAGTTGTGTGTATGTGTGTGTAATGTACTTGTGTGTTTTATATATGCCCTGTTTGTGCGCGTGTTTGTACGTGTGTTTGTACGTGTGTTTGTGCGTGTGTTTGTGTGTGTGTGTTAGTGTCGTTCCTGTGATGAATGCAGCTCATTATTCAGTGCTGGCCTGCTGGACATAAGCAGAACCAAGGAAATGCAGAGCTGTCCACCCAGGAAGTTGAGAGACATGGAGTTCCTCTCATTAACAGTGTCCCACCAGGGTCATAACGCATGGCCTAAAATGCACAATGAGTCTGTGGAGGAGAGGTGTATTCTAATGAAGCAAACATCCCCAAAGTCATTTCAGATATTGGTATGGGCCAGAGAGAGGGGAAGGGCCAGGGGAATAGCTAACAGGAGCTCATTTCCTCTACTGAAATATTCCAGGTTATGCGTTAAGGAGCCTCCACTTCGTTAAGAGCGTAAAAGAGACACTAATTTTGCAGGACATGAAAAACAGCAGGTTTTGACAAGAATTCCTAAGTGGAGAGTGAGCCCTAACCATGTGACATCAGCAAACTCTGTTATGGATGCACATCGTTCAGGAGGTCCGATATTAAAATAAGAACGAACACTGCTGGGGAAAATCAGTCCTACCCACAGAGGTAGGATGGGGGACCACAGAAGTAGCTGGTGCATCAGTTAATAATGAAAGTCACTTGGCACGTGTGTTAATAATGTCTTTAATAAGCAGTTTTTAAAAACTAAAAATGCTGTGTTGCCTTCAGTGATTTACTTTTTAAGGAAGGCAATGATGGACAAGCTTTGCCTGTGACTCATTAAACCTGTGCTTTCTTCTCCTAACTATTCATCCTAAGGACACTTTTCCCTGGGAATATTGGTTAACTGTGACAAGTTCTGTCTTTTTTTTTTTTTTACTTCACAGTCACTTGGTTCTGTGTCATGTGCTTCTGCATCTGTTAGAAACAATTTGAAATCAGCACATCTATCGAGAGTCGTGTCGTCTTGTTTTCTTCTGCCTGTAGAGACAGGTCCCTATCCTGCTCATTCCATCCAAAATCTTCCTCTCCCTCCACACTTTCCCTTCCTCCTCTGATCCCTCCATCCTTGCTCAGTCACTTTCTCGCAAGCCTGTGAACGAGGGCTCGAGCCCTGCCCTCATTCATCACTCTGTGTTTGATCCCTCCGTTTTTGGGTAGGAAAAAGAAGAGCAGCACTTTTTGCAGCCCTCTCTCCCTGGGCTCTTAACCGGTAGGCCTGTGCTGGATGCAGCCAGCGGAATTAATTGCACCCTGTTACTGGCGATCAGCAAGTTTGCGCGATGCACATGCTGTTCCGCCATATGGCTGCCCACTAGGTGAAGAGTTTGATTAATGTTTCGGAGCCCCCAATTTTTCTCTCTTTCGGCTAATAGCTGATCCCCAGCCATCGGAAAGCCCTGCTCCTCGCCTCTCCTTTTGTTCATCTCTCTTCAGCTCACTTCTGCCTTCTGCATTGCACATGCCAAGCAATGTAATAAATAGCAAGACTTTTTTATATCACAGTTCTTTACCTTTATAGACTCTGTTAGACCTGACAAAAGTCTTTGTTGTCTTTATTTGATTGAAAAGTACATTTTAGAACATTAGCAGTTTTTAATTGTAGGTGTCATTTTCAGTACAATTTCTATTTGGAAGCGTTCCTAATCAAAGTGGTATATTTTGTTCTTCCGATTTTTCAGTCTTGGATTTATATTATGAACTAAATGTATTTACTTATTTTTATTCAGATAAAATGATTTATTTTGAATTGAACGATGCTGATGGATGATAGTGATGGTTATTTGTTTTGTTATGCTGTAGTTCATGGTGGAAATTTGACCATAAATAAGTTGTTTGCTGAAATATTGCCACATGTGTTAAAATAATATAAAAAAGAAAGTAAAGAAACAAACAAATGACATACTTGTCTACAATTGTTATCCCAAATACCGTAGATGCTCTCACTGGGCAGCCAAGCAGAGATTAGACACCATGCAATTGAAATAGCTTTGTCTTGTAAGCAAAGTATTGAAAAATTGTGTTTGATCAAACTTTAATTTAGTTCAGTGTCTTGGTCATGATCTGCAACATACTGTTGTCTTTTTAAAGTGATGTGCATTGGTAATTACTTAATGGTTCACTAGAAAGCACTGAGAGCAGCTGAAGGACTTGAAAGACATCAGATAATTATATATTGATTTCATATTTTGTCTTTTTTCAGGAAAATTTAAGTTAGGATGACTTTGGGATAAAGCCAGTTTAGTAATTTAGTAAATGTTGCATACATACACCATATGTATGAACTATCAGTAGTGGGGCTTTTCACACACACACACAGGCACACACACTCACACATTGTCTACTTCTCTCTCTTTCTCTCCTGCGTTTGTGTTCCACTCTCACTCTCTGTATTTTTCTGTGTCTGTGTTTGCAGAGTTCTGACTCTGTCTGAGTTTCTCTCATTAAGTGCGGCAGCTCGTCTCCACTAGAATGTGGCCCAGTAGGGCTTTTTTTGAGAATGCGTGTGCGTGAATGGCCTCTCCTCCAGCGCCCTGCGCTCTTCGGAAGCTTCCACCCAGCACGGTAAATCTCTCTGATTGCGCCGTGTACCCCTACACTGATGGGGGTGTTACCAAGGTGGTCAACTCTCCAAAGAGCCACTCTGAATTGCAAATGGTGGCCATAACTCAAACGTAATGCAGAGCTTAGCATGGATGGCCAGTCATTCCTCTCCATTTGGACCATATGGAACAGTCACCCAAATGCGGGATAGCGGGGGTTCGAGAGCAAGGAGGATGTTATTGTGTCTGCACAAAGTTAGCTATTTATTTTATTTTCAGGTGAGTGAGGGATTACAAAACAAAAGGGAGGGAGAAGGAAAGAGATTAGGTGTTTCTATAATAAATGGCGAACCAGAGAGCAAGAGAGCGTTTTTGTGTAAGAACTACACAAGTCTTCAGAAAAGTTGAGCTACACAAGTTGTCAAGGTTTAACACTCACCTTGATGAAGCTGAAGGCCTTGGAGTCCGTGGGTAGTCCTGTAGGTGTTTTTGTCGAACATAAGGGAGAAATTATTGCTCTAATGTTTGTTTTTGAGCTGCCTGAAACTTTGAGTAGTTTAGTTGGGAACAGTGCGCTGTCCTAGCCGCTCACTGCCACTAAATGAAGAGAAAGAAGGATAGAGGGAGGGGGACGAGTGCAGTAATTGCACCGTGTATGCTGAATAGTTTTGTGAATGCAAATTTCAATCCCTCCTATTATTTTAATAATCTGCATTTTACTGCTTTTGCATGGATCATTTGTTTGCAAACCAGGTTATTTCGAGAAGGAGGCTCGAGGGTAATTTCATGCTTTAAAGCATTTATACCTATAACTTAATGAGGAAAATGTGTGTTGTTTCACATAATATGCAGTGAGAAATTGGACTTTCTGTTCCTAAACTAAAAGTGTTTATTCTCCCACTTCCTCACAGTCATTGTGTAAAATGTCTTCAGTGTCTTTGTGTTTTTATGTCGGTGTCTCCAGGTTTTGAAAAGGTGCTTCTTATTATAGTTTTAGTTTTACACAACGACTTCAACTTCAAAAACATTGGACTTCTCTTCTTCTCTCCTTTCTACGTAATCCTTCCCATCCTTTCATCTCCTATCCTCTTTATTCACTCTCCTCTTCTCTCCTCTCCTCTTTTTTCAGTCGAAGCACGGTTTGGCCAACGAGTCAGACCAGCCACCCAGTCAAACTCGATTTGCACCAGAGATTATTTAATTTGTTCAGAGATAGAAGGCGAGCGTTGATGATTTTCAGGGCGTGTGTGTGATTACGCAGTGAGCCTCTGCAGACTGATCTTAATGCACTTACTGCTGCGCTGGAGATGAACGAGACGAGATGTCCGTGTCGCTGTGTCCGTCCATGTCTCTCCTTTTTCCCTCTCACCAGAGCCTGTCGGAGGACTCCTCCGCTGCCAAATCACATTAGACTGCATGAATTAAAGCAATAACACAATTTGTTTACAACGCATCATTTATTTCCTGTCAAGCAGCCTTCCACCAGTAGGCTATGGTTTCCTGACCTCTGACCTTGTCACGGTTCGCACGCTAAATTTATTACGTTGTTCCATGAACTCTGTGATTGTTTTTTTTTTTTTTGGAGTGATGGTATTAAACATGCATGATAAGAATGCAGAGATTTCACACATGCTTTGGCATGCCTTTGCAAACGGAGTTCCAGCCTCAGGCCCCATTTTTCTTAATAGCTTTTTATTTTTGTTTGATTGCATTTTAATTCTGTTCACTCGTCTTGATGATGTGGACCACATCTCAAACAGGGAAAGCTGCTATAATTAACAGTCAATCTGTATTTTTACTCTGCTGTCTGCATTTTCTAATCCCCTCTATTCTTTATTCTTTTTACTGCTAAAATACTCTTAAACTGTTGCTTGTGTGAGAAAATATAAAATATATATCTGTATCTGTATATCTATATCTATATATGTATATATATATATATATGTATGTATGTATGTGTATATATATATATATTAGAAGTGGGCATAGATTAAGAGAAGTAGAGAGACTGAGACAGGTTTAAAACGTGCGTGAACGAGCTCACTCTGTCCGGGGGAGAGACCGAGACAGGTATAAAACGCTAACGGCGATATTTATTTTTTTTATCGCGCGATAAGAATCTCGCGCGTTAACGCCGTTAATGGCCCAGCACTAATATATGTATATATATATATATATATATATATATATATGTATGTATGTATGTATGTATGTATGTATGTATGTATGTATGTATGTATGTA
>JBBPCW010000127.1:10285317-10297027 GCA_037974425.1 Phenacogrammus interruptus
ACACACACACACACACACACACACACACACACACACACACACACACACACACACACACACACACACACACAACTGCTTTAAAAGCTTTTGATCACTAGGAAGCTGTGTAAAAGTAGTTGTCTTAGTTGTGTCCAAATTAATGAACAGAGATGCAAGTGATTGTAAAATGACAGAAGAAAATTCTGATAAAATTAATGTCAAAGGTAGATAACTGAAGGCAGATTTCATGACAAGGAAATGCATTTTAAAAACTTTACTTTATTTATCATTTAATGCCAAATTCTGGACATATTGATTTTTATAACTGACCTTATTAAATACACCTCTGTGATGATTAGTAGAAAATGACTGTTCTTCATATGTGAGAGTAGTATTGTGCATTAAGATATAGTGTGTGAACAGTAGCTGATGTTGATGTTCAGTGTTTTTAATAACACCCTGTTTGCCCCTGTTTTTGTTCAGTCTATCTTGCTTGTTCTGCCACATTTCATGACCGTATGAAATGTGTCATGATTTCAGCGAAGAGAATAGTTTGCAGTGGAAAAAAAAGAATTTCTGCAGCCTGATGGGATGTTTAGAGATGATTTTCACTTCAGGAGGTCAGGAGTGTGACCATGAGTGTAGCTGAACTCAGAATGAACTGTAATGCTAGAAGCCTTTGGCCCTGTCACCACCTCTGTTCTGTTCTGTTCTGTGTGTGTCCTCCGCTGGGTGCACACTCAGCACTTAGCACAAAGTTAGCCACACTCACTGCTCACCTCTCTGCTGTGCCCTTGAAGAGATGTGGGCTTGTCAGACTCCTCATAAAATTCCTGAACGATTCCGTTCATGTATTCCTCTCTCACTTTCTCTCTCACTTTCTCTCTCTCTCTCTCTCTCTCTCTCTCTCTCTCTCTCTCTCTCCACCCCCTTTCTTTTGAAACCTGGCCATCTGTCTAATTGTTCACCTCTGTCGCTTTAATGCTTCTACATGCCTTTTTCCCTCCTCTTTCCAGACAATAAACTTTATTTTCTTCGCAAGACTTCAATCTGCAGAGAAAAGCAGGTGTCCGGGTGGCTCACTCGTTCTTTTTTGGGGGCACTCCAGCCTCCCTCCCTCCCAGCCTTTATTTATTTATTTATTTTTGCACTTCTATTCAATCTTCTTTGTCTAAGTACTGATACTGTGATACCGTGATGAATGATATTGGTATGGTTTGCTGACAGCTGATAGGATACAGTACTTATCTTTGGTATTTCTAAGAAATCACTGTTCTTCACATGTGGATCTAGTGTTTTGATTTATGGTTTTTATTTGATTTTAATCAGGATTGCTGATTTTTTTTTTAGTTTATTTGGTACACCCATTTTTTGTTTAACACTAAGGGAATAATCCTAATCAAGTCAGATACTGGCATTTACACAAGATACATTCTGTAGCAAACTTTCATTTGTGACCAGTCAGAAATGCTCTGATATGACTCTTTCTGCTTAAATTCTTACATTTTAAAGATTTTTTTAAGATTTTAGAATTTTATGTTTAAGATATTGAGGAAAAAACAAAACAGAAAATATACAAATGTATTTTTGTACAGACCAGGTTATATTTGGTTTACCTTTTTCCAATACAATACATACAATTCAGCAAATAAACAGTAAAGTGTGTGTGTTTTTGTTGAGGATGTTTACTGACATAAGAAATTAATAAAACATTTTGACTGGAGATGCCCAAACTTTCCCATATGACTAATATATACCTCTGTGTGTGGATGTTTATATGTATTATTATATAAATTAATTAAATTCACAAGATCACGTTTTCCAGAGTTTTAACTCTTTTTTTTGTTTTGTTTTTTTGTTGTGGGCACATATACATCAGAGCATAGTGCACTACATGCTCCTTTGCTTTTTATTTGCCTTGATGGAACAGTTCTGTCCTGAAATGTGCCCTCGATCTTCCTTAATGAAAAAGCATATTTGTGTCTTTAGGGACGTTGGTGCTGCCTCAGATTGAGCCCTTTTCTGTTTCCTGTCCTAGTCCCATCCCATCTCACTTCCCCACTTCCTCTTCATCATGTGCATGATAAATCGCGCTGCCCACCGGTGGGGATGAAGCAGGCAGGAGAAGCGGCCAGAGGCCACTCATGCTAGCGCTGTAAAAATAAACCTGTTTGTCGCTTCTCCATCTCACATTTATCAAATCATTTGCAAGTCCTATTTCAGCCTTCCTGTAACTCCCACCAAACCCATTCGTCTCCCTCTGAGTTGAGCTGTGGCTGAAGGTTGAGTATATGGGCGAGGGGGCAAGGTGAAGAGATACCAGCACTCTAAGCTGAGCCTGTACATTTTGAAGTCCATCCTAATGTATTCCAACACTATTAAAATACATAGTGTATTAAAATACACAATTAAAACACAAGAACATTTGTTATTGGGGGTAATGTGGCTTTCTCCTCTTTAGACTGTAGTTCATTCCTTAACCTAACATTCACCACCATTCCAGAGTTTTCAGCTGGAATCAGAATGGGTTATTTGTCAAGATGGACATTTTACAAGAAAACATGTGTGCATATGTGCAGCTGATTGCAAAGAAGAGATTTGTTATCAGTTATTAATAATAAATGTTTCTAGACATATAAATCGAAATCTATTGTGATAAAAATAATTACAATATGTTAATCCTGTCCAGTTTTCATGCATTTTACAGGGCCCAAGTAATTAGTAGAAAATGATTTGCAAAATACTATAAAATATGTAAAAATACCACTACTACCAATAATAAAAAATAATAATAACATATACCCAGGGTTATTGAGACAATTTTAAAAAGACATGAAGTATATACTGTTATTACAATCAAACTAATGGATGTGGATGTTATGCATGTTGGTGTGTGTAACTGAAAAATATTCACAGTTCAAAGTGAGTTTAGGTTAAAACATGGTGTAGGCGGTTGGATTCCCTCAGAGTTCTGTTGTGGTAGCAGTGACAGACGAACACAGGAGATGGTTGTCCCCGCTAACTAGTCTTTTGCCTGTACTTGTTCACAGACATCTGCTTTATTTCAAAGTGTCATGTACTGTTAGTCTCCCCAACCGCAGACATGAGAGAACGATGCTATGGAGTAGATAGCAGGCATAACTAATGGACGGCAGAGGGGCACAGAGCGGAAGGCTCAGTGCTGTTCCTTGGTTATGTGAGCTGACAGTACTCCTGAGGGACGGAGCGAGACAGCCCAGCTGGAAGAAGTTCATATCTTCAATCCCAGAGAGAGAGAGAGATACACAGAGAGAGATTGTACTGTATAGTTCCATTATTTAACATTATATTCCCGTCCTGTGTCTTCTACTTCTATCTTTTTACTTCTTTGTACTTTCTTACCATTTTTATATCTCCTTTTCTGTTTGTCTCCCTCTCTCTCTTTTGCTCTCTCTCTTTCTATTGCTCTCACTTTTTCTCTTGCTCTCTTTCTTCTGCTCGCATGCTCTTTCTCTTGCTCTCACTCTCACTCTCTCTCTCTCTCTCTCTCTCTCTCTCTCTCTCTCTCTCTCTCTCTCTCTCTCTCTCTCTGCCTCTCTCTCTTCTGGCTTTCTTTGACGAATGATCTTTTCTCCTGGCCATTTGTCTGCTCTATGTGAGCGTGGCCCCTGCTCGCTTCACGCTCCCTCACACACAGGAGAGCAGCCTGGCAGCCCTGTCTGTGCATATGTGTCATATGGAAATGTTCTATTGCCTTTTTCATATGATTTAGCTTTTGAATGGAGAAGGGGGCGGGGGGAGCAGAGTGCCAGAGCAGCCTGACAAGGTCCCTATCACACACGGCCCCAAATAGATAAATGGTTTTTGGAGCGAGCGGGTAATTTATCTACGACAGTGTGTGCTCCTGTGCTGTGCTCCTGTTGATCGCTTGTGCTCTATGACGACTGTAAAGAGAGGAAACTATTGAGTGTGTGTATCCTTAATCGTTTCAGCTAACGGAGAGCAATTGGGAGTGAATGAAAGAGCGAGGGAGGGGAGCGAAAGAGAGAAGGTTAGCGCTCTCGTCTTTTTCAGTAAGCTGTGGAGCCATCATCAAACCCCCAAAACAGCTGAAAACAGTGCTGTTATTTTATCTAGGAAAACTAATCTGACAAACACTATTCATGTGTAGCTCATTATTCTTATTGTCTGAGTTTTTTTAATTAACAGACAATTATTTGTACTAAAAAAAATTAACATTCAGATGTAAATGAATACTTAAGCTTGATTTAGAATTTGCTTTTTAGGTAGCTAAAGTTGTCCTAGCAGAGTTTTAGCTTGCTGGTTAACTAGGGGTTCACTCTGTATTGTCAGGCAGGCCGATGATAACCTATATTAATCTGATCCCTTATTTTATCTCTGGAGAGTATAAATACAGTAATTAACATTGGTTGTCTGCTGTGGGCCTTCTTAACACAAGGCAGTTACACCTGTGATTCTTTGAGGGACTTATTATATTAATTCATCATTACAACTACTTCAGACAACCGATGATAATCTCTGACCCACTAAGTGACCTACTACTGCTATAGTGGACAACACATTAACATAAAGAAATTACAATTAATGATTTTATGGTGAAAAAGGGAACTAATCAAATTTTATGACAAATGTTGCTACTTATTTCTTATTCTCTAAATTTAAACTATACATGTCTTTAAATAATTCCACATGCCTTCTGGAAATACACAAAATATTTTATATAACACCCCCCCCCCCCTACATGTGGATCAGCAGTCGCGATTTCAGTTTCAGTTTTTTCTGAGAACCAAACTATTTTTTGCAGGCCCTCCCACACATACATGATTAAGGCAGATATCCTTTGCATTTTTGTTGCTTTTGTGGCATCCAGGCCTTGTCTGCCTGCAGAAGGACGAGGGTGCATGGCAGACAAGGCCCAGACGACGTTTTTCGTGGCAATATATAAGTATTCATATATAATATAATTTAATAATTTTGTAGAACAAATATTAACATAAATTTAGCTACATTTCCATATAAAAATAACCATAAATGTTTTTGTATTATGGGGTGGTGAAATATCGCTGCACTCAGAGATGGGAGGTTTGAAAGTAACCAATCCGAGCACGGAATTTATTTTTCCTTGCTGCTGATTGGCTGGTGCCCTTTGAAGCATTTCTCACTATACTCCGAGATGGGAGGTTTGAAAATAGCCAATCCGAGAGTGCTATTTATTTCTCCTTGCTGCTGATTGGCTGCTGCCCTGTGATGCATCCCTCGCTGTACTCAGAGGTGGGAGGTTTGAAAGTAGCCAATACGAGCACGTTATTTATTTTTCTTTGGTGCTGATTGGCTGCTGCCCAGAATTACCCCCTTGGAGCTGTATTTAACTGCTTATGCCAATGAAAACGTGCAGAACAGTCTATACAGTAATAATATTGGTGTGTACATTCTAGCACAGCTGAAGTTCAGTGTGAACTGGACAGTACGTATACAGGTTTATTTTTTACATATCTTTACTTTAAGGCTAACATGTTTAAAATGAAAATGCATATTAAGGATTTGCACTATGAAAATAGACATTTGAAGGCATTTGTTTTACCAATCTTAATCTTTATCTTATCTTAAAACAATGTGAAGTAATAGTTCTATTCTAATGTTAGAGGTGTCTGTTTTGTGATTTTGTGATTTTCCTTACCATTAAATCATTAAAGCCTTAATACAAGCCTGTTTTATTGGTCTGCTTTGCCTTTAAGAACTGTTTTTAAGAACTGCTGACAATATTTCTCCTAATTTCCATATTATTCTTTATAGTATAATTTTAATGGAATTGACTGTACAGTAATTCCCCGCTTTTCGTGAGGGTTATGTTCCAAGAGCACCCGCGTATTGTGAAAAAACATGTGTTTTGGTCAAAAAAATGCCTATTTTAATAGTGTAAACCCTAAACATTTTCCCAGAACACTTACATTTATTTAAAACTTTTTTTTATGTTTAATGCATTACCCTTAAAGAAAATGTAATGGTAAACCCCTATTCGTTGTTTAATTTAAATTCCCTGCCGAGATATGCAACTCGGAAGGTCGCTGGACAAAAGTATTGGGGGATAACCCCTGATCTACTGGGGTTGAAAATACAAATTAGGGCTTTTTGGAAAGGTCTCCTGGAGATAAATCGAACTGTGGAGTTTGAAGTGTCTGAGTGCGTGCACCGTGGAGAAATTGCACTTTTAAAAAAGGGCTTCCATGTTGGCTACAGCCTACCGTGAATTTATTTATTGCCACAAAAATTAGGAATTTCTGTTCCTAGATCTCGTCTTGTGTCTATGGGTGGGAGATCCTTTTCTGTTATGGCTCCTAAACTCTGGAACTTGCTGCCACTGTGTCTTTGTTCAGTAACTACACTGAAAGAGTTTAAGTCTAAACTCAAAACATACCTGTTTAACCAATATTACCATGTTTTACTGGAGTCTTCTTAAATCTTTCAAATGGATGTATTTGCTCCCATACTGCATATGAAACTGTTGTAATTTGTTGTTTTGTGAATGTTTTCTGTCCTTCTATGTTTTGTTTTTCTGACTGTAACTGTACAGTGTCCTTGAGCTTGGGAAAGGCGCTATATAAAATAAACGTATTATTATTATTATTACAAAAAGGAAAAAAAAGACGGATATTTCCAGTTTCCGCGTTCTTGTGGGGATTTCCGTGTAAAACTTTGGTTCTCAAAAAAGTCTGTGTGTGACTGAATCCGCAACTCCTGATCCGAGTAAAAGTGGGGGTTTACTGTAATAATAATCATTTCTCTTCAAAATAAGAAATGATGCGGTATTTACTTGAATAATTTTTTTTAAAAAGCCTCTTGTTCACTCACGAGTCTCTTGTTCATTGTCACAAAATTGCAATAATTACCATAGACGTTCTTCTAGTAGTGTTTTGCCATCTGACTCTCATTCCAAGAGCAGAGTGTTGATTACAGCTGTGATCACTAATCAGTACCTCATAAAGCAGAATGAGGCATTTGTGTAGGAATTTAACATGGAATGGTTGTCATACTCATATAGATGCTGATTTAAAAATAAATTGCTGTGGTCTCATCTTCCTCTGGAGCTGTATATTTGGAGGTATTTCCCTCCGCACTGGAACTACAAGCAGACTTTCTGATATTGTGTGGCCCATTATTATTTAATGTACAAAAATTATACTAACTAAAATCAATTTTTGGCTATACATTTGTCCATAACTTGTAAATTGTGTAAATTTCCTTTTTTTGCCGAATTATTCCTTTCGTGTGAGGGGCCTGAGACTTTTGATAAAGTGTGTGGACAGTACAGGCACTCTTCGAGATACAGATCAGTCCAGAGCACTCTCCCAGGTCTAAGTTCTGGACCAGCATCCCCGTAATAGACATAATTCTACAGTCCCAGGCTCCAGTCATGAACCATCAGATTATGCACTGTTAAACAATTATACAGAGAAATTGTTGGATGATTATTTTGTATCTCACCACATCTAAAAGAAGATTGGAGCCTGCTTGTAGGAGCAGACATGATTGTTTTGAGGTCCTCTGGCGCTGTGCTGTTACAGGGCGGTCTAGAGCCCTAATTGCAGAGCAGTTGATTAGTGCTTGTTACTGGCTGACAGACAGCTGGTTGATATAGAAGAAACGCTGAGCTGGTGCGTTCTGTGTTAAACCGCTGCCATACTGTACGTGACGTGATTAAAATGCTAGTGTCTCTTAAGCCCACTGTAATATGAGCAGAGTTCAGACGCCCATTCATCAACCAACTCCCTCATCACAGATGCTAGTGGAGAAAGTACCAAACCTGCTAACCTTGCACACAGCTGCTTGCGTAAAAAAAATATAAACAAAAAGGAAGAAAAACAAATTAAGCTACAGTATTTACCCGTGTACGCTGTTTCCCCACTGTGTATTGTGGACTGAAGTCTGGCATTTCAAGGGGAAGAAATTGTGTATTTTGGGCAAGAAATGGTGAATGTAAACTGTGTGTGGCATTTTTTCTAAGGCTGCTTTCTTTACCTCAGGGGACCTGTGATTGACCTGTGACCATTGAATCTATGATTATATCTTTTGGAGTGATTTATACACCTTTCTTCTTATTGATCACGTTACCGAGCGATCAAAGGTAAACTTAAAAGCCGGCACTGAGCACCACCATAATGGCAGATTTGGCTTTTTTCATCCATTATTTATCCCTCAAGCCTATTCTATATGCCATTACGGACTTCATAAGAGCACAGGACTCTGCAAGGCTTCGCTGCACACTTAGTGTAAATACTGAATGGATTCAATACGATGAGGGTGGGGAATCATAAAAGTGCCATAAAAAGCATATGGAGATGCTATCCAGGCTCAGACTGTCCAACTCTTCCTGGAGGAAATGCACCTCTGATTTATTGTTGGGAATAGAGAGTTGATTTAAATGCAGCCGTGTCAGTATATCAGTGGCTAAAGCCTCAGGGCCATATAGTACCTAGAGAAATGCACAGGTGAGAAGAGTGGCTGGAAAGCTGTAGGTGGTACTCCACAGCTGTGTGGATTTCTAGGTGATTTTGATGGATGATAGAGATACTATTTGTTTAAATTGTGCTCTTATTTGTTCCCTCTCTCTCTCCCTCCTTCATTCTCACTTTCTGTCTAGCACAAAGCTCGTGTTGAGGCCATGCCCCTGGACCTAGCCTCGTTGAGAAGTGTCAAAGAGTTTGCAGAAGCCTTCAAAGCAAGGAAACTGTGAGTAAATCTTCGCACTTTTTATAATTCTGAACGTACAAAAGGTGCAAATACGCATTGATTTGTTCCGCCAATCTTAACATCACTCAAAAGTGTTAAGGGTAATGCTATTTGTTTTGAACCCCTCTTTCATCCTTTTGTCATCTGTGCACCATCGTCTGGCCAATTTTCAAATTAAAAGCTTTGGTGTAACCCTCCCTTCCCAAACAAGCCATGCATTCTAAATTGGAGAACAGTCTCAGGACCTGGCCAGACTTTTCATGGAGAGCCATTAGCTCCATTTGAGCAGTGGTCTGAGTCCAGTGCTGGAGTCTGACCCCTCCGAAACCCCTTCCTCTCCTTCCCCCACTCCATTACCGAGCTATCAAATCAGCACGGGGCCAAAAGGTCCAGCCTCTCTCATCATAAGCCTCCCCTCCCCTCTCTCTGGTCAATAAATAAGTATCTCAACCTTACTACATAATTCCATCAATCTCATCTCCACAGACTTTGAAGTCCTTCACAGTCTCCCAGTTAAATCAATTACTGGCAGGGCTTTCATGAAGTTACATTACGTGGCGGAAGGCGAAGGAACAGTGACATTGGCTCTCAAAGGCAGGCAGGGTAAAGAAGAAGACAAACACCATCGATGCTTGCATCTTATCTTTTGAGCTAAAAGTAATGGAGCAGGAAGGTTCTCTCTGATCTCTCTATAGGCTTTATCTGTGTATAAACACTGAAACAGTGGCATGTTTCTGTCTGTAGGCAGTCATTAGTTGCATGATGGCAGCCTATAGTGTTCAGTAATTAGACTGATGGGGTGTAATTATGATTTAATTGTGATTATTCCCTAGTGTGTCAGATGGTCCATTGTGTCAGTTCAGATGCTCCAAGTAAAAGTGCTTTGTTTTGTTTTGGCAGAGAAAAGACTGTGCTAGGATTTTCACACAAGGGTAAACAAATACGTAGCCATGGAATTTCTTTGCAGGTTACACATGTATCTTTATTATACCCACAAAATATAGTAAAAATTATTATTATTATTTTTGTTTAATAAAATATTTATTTTTAATAAAATACAAGACTGCAAACTTATTTTATACAAATGCATAGATAGATAGATAGATAGATAGATAGATAGATAGATAGATAGATAGATAGATAGATAGATAGATAGATAGATAGATTTTCTTATATTTCTTATATTTTTAATCATTTCTTTCATTTCCTTCTTTCATTTATAACTGTTCAACTGTGTCGGAGTACTGCTGCTGCTAGAAAAGGAATTTCCCTGAGGAATCTTCCTGAGGGATTAATAAAAGTTTTAATCTTATTCATCTAAAACAAATATTGGAACCCAAAATGTAGAACCTAAAAGCCAAAAATTTGATTTTTTCTATTTTATATTGAAACAAACAAGAAAAAAAGTCAAGAGTATGCACAGGCTGTAACAAACTAGTAAATTTATATTTACGGCATTTATCAGACGCTTTTGTCCAAAGCGACTTCCATTCCCTACCTACAGGTCCCTGGAGCAACTTGGGGTTAAGGGTCTTGCTCAGGGACCCAGTGGTGGTGCTGAAGGTAGGATTCGAACCCATGACCTCTTGGTCTGGGGGCAAGTGTCCTACCCACTGAGCTACCTCCACCCCTAAATGTCACTCATTTTATAACTCGTTATATAATTAAAGATGTAATCATATTTGAAAGCATAGCAAAGCAAAATGAATTACTTTCAAGTTCTTGTTATATAAAATACACACTGCGGCATGTTTGGATCTTAATTTAGGGATTTGTAAAGAATGGAGGAGTGTAGAACTGCAGTGTGTGGTACTTTGGGTCATGATGTTTTTAAACTGAGGCTGATCATGTTTCTGGAACTGCTGGTCCAGTCTTCTCCGGGAGGAGCCATTTATTGGCTAAGAGAGATGCCACCCCAGTGTGTTTCCAGAGGCTTGTGGGCATTGGTGTTGCTGCCCTGACAGGTTCTCCTGTCGTGTATAGCTACTGTACTTTCCTTACCATCCTCCCTCAGGTTAGCAGAGGTTGTGCAGTGGTAGAGGTGACAGGGTGGAGTGTGCTGGGCATCTGCTGCTGCTGCTGCTGTTGCTGGTGGTGGTGGGTTCTCTCTGGGCTCTCAGGGGGCTCTAGGGCTCATCTGGCCGCAGGCGGGCCCTCAGGCAGGACACTGCAGCCTGCAGCAGCAGCAGCAGCTTGGTCAGCAGCCAAAGCCCTGGAGGTGACCGCCACCCTCTCCCCCAGCCGCTCCACCTCTACCCCCTCTCCTGTTTGCCTTCTGCTGCATGAGTCCTAATAAGGCCTTATTTGTCGTCTCTCCTGATTAACATGCTCTCAAAACACTGCTGTAGAAAATTAACCAGGGAGAAAGAGAGTAAAGGTATAAGAGGAGACTTTGAAAACAGAATTTGTAGTGTAAGACAAAGAGGAACTAACATAAGTGGATGCTTTTACCTTTATTGCGCCTGTGTATTCATCTGTGCTTTTTATAGGGTAGACGTATGTACCAGTTAGTAAACCATGTTTCTTTATGGTTGAATGTGTGCATGCCATAGTAAAGGGCGTGTAAAGTGCAGTGTTAGGACTGTGTGTGTATACGCATGTGTATTTGTGTCTTCATACATTTTAGGACAAAAGCATATTTTTTTTTGAAAATAAGAGAAAAAAGCTTATTATAAGAAAAGTGTTACCATGTACATATGTGATCATCCTGGTCTGATGCAAGATTTTATTACTCAAAAATAGTAGCATAATAAGACTTTTAAAACTTACTAAACTTGAATGAACAAAAGTGTAGCAAGATGTTATTCTGAGTTGCTTTGGAGCCATTCTGCCTATAAAACCTATTGGGCTTTTCCAAATGCTCAAATAGAATTAAATTTAAAATTAGAAATATAGTTGCTAGGTTTGGTTACAACAGTGACTTATACACATGATGTGTGTGTGTGTGTGTGTGTGTGTGTGTGTGTGTGTGTGTGTGTGTGTGTGTGTGTGTGTGTGTGTGTGT
>JBBPCW010000127.1:10533511-10550848 GCA_037974425.1 Phenacogrammus interruptus
CCCCCCCCCCCCCCCCCCCCCCCCCCCCCCCCCCCCCCCCCCCCCCCCCCCCCCCCCCCCCCCTCCCCCCCCCCCCTTCCCCCCCCCCTCCCTCCCCCCTCTAAACTGCTTGGTTCGACTAAGGAATATTCTGTATGCCATAAAAACTGTACAATTTGACATTATGATAAGCTGCACCAAATGAAATAATTATTTAAATAATGAGGGGAGTGTACTACACACATCTAGAGCTGATCCAAAAGGAGATACTGTTGCCTTACATAAACAACAGCGACAGGACCTCGGCACACTAGTTTATTAGACACACAGCCAACAACAGTGTGTGAGGCCAAGCGCCGGCTATCCATCACCTGCGAACAGTGCGCAGCGCGTGAGAGATTGTAACGGGGCCACATGAACAGGGGAGATATACAATCCACAAATACATTTGTGCCAGGCCTCAAATGCTCCCATATCGGCCATCAGTGCAGTCATTTAAAGCGTGTCTGGGAGTGTACACAACAGTAGCTACAATAAGAGACATGAATCATACACCACGGCAGGGCGTAAACGCACATACACACAGCCATTATTTATGAGTTATATAAGACACACCGAGAAGATGGAGAGCATTGCAGTGAGAAAGGCTGGCGTGATTGGAAATAAATGAAGGTGTAAACTTGAGGATTGAATCACTAAGTTGTGAGTGCAGACATGTGTGGGTGGGTGTGGTAAATGGGGCCACATCCCCGCCGCACAACACTGCTGCCCCCTCATGCAATGAGATTTTTGCCTCCTTAATGGCAAATTAAATCAGTCCAGTCATTATATGGGATATTTCTCATTATGGGACCGCTATAAGAATAAGACTATTAACCCAATTTCGTTTTGTTTTAAGTAATTTTATCTAGACAAATTGTCTTCTTCTACCGTAGATAATTTGTTTCAAAATACAGTGCAGTGCTCATTTTTAAATATAATACCTAAAACAAGCTACATTATGATTATTATTGTAAAATAATTTCACTAGGTCTCTAAACTGCTTGGTTTGACTAGACAAGGAAAAATCCTAAACAAACTTAGTATCTTAGTATACAACTCATATATATACTGTTTGTTTCACTTGTTTGTGTGTTTGTATGTAACCGAGCTAACATTAGCAGGGCAGTGTCTTTTACACATTGTCTTTTGAATTATACAGTAGTATAATCCCATTTGACAGTGTAACATTGTAAACCAAAAACTTTAAACAATGTAGAAGTTCAAGCTGAAGAATTTTCTCTTAATTCACTAGGTGGTGGTGGTCTAGTGGTAGGATACTTGCCTCTGGACCAAGAGGTCATGGGTTCAAATCCTACCTTCTGCACACCACCACTGGGTCCCTGAACAAGACCCTTAACACCAAGTTGCTCCAGGGAGACTGTCCCCTGTAGTTAAGGAATGGAAGTCGCTTTGAAAAAAAGTGTCTGATAAAAAACGTAAATGAAACTTTTGCCCGTTTTCTAAAGTTTGCTTTTGTGGCTGAAGCATGAATAAAGTTGCTCCTTGGGCTTCACTGCAAAAACTCTCATGGCATGATGTGGAACTGTGTGCAAGTGACAAAGGTTTTCAAAGCCATTAAATCTCTGTCTATCCATCAGGTTACTTTGGAGTAAATCACGTTGCCAAATTGTGACGAAAATCCACCAATCATGAATCTTTTAGAACCAAGTAAGAACCATGTTTCTGTGGTTCATTACAGAAGAATTATGAAAGGATGATACCAGAGACAAACTCTCTTTCCCTACAGGCACATACTGAAGTATTACTAGTTTGTTCTTTTAAGGCCCTGATGCACAAAGCAGCCCTTGCTCCAATGTAGCAGTTTGGAACCAGTCCAGACAAATCTCAAGTCCCCTGCACTTAAAGGACAAGAGCTGTCACTGAACAGGATTTTGCATGCTAGTGTTACATTACAACAAGAAAACTCTACCTCAAATGAGTCAGTCAGAAGCAAATACAGATCTACTACAAATCGACATGAAACCTATATCATTCACAAGTTGTCATAATTGTTGCTGCTGCCTCACAAAAGACTCACAGTAACAGATCTGTCTGAACACTTGCCCTTTGCTCCCCCAGGGAAATGTACATGAATTAACATACACAAATTTTCTCATTTGAATCACAAAAAGAGAAAAGTAGATCTCAATTTTCCAGCTCTGCCTCCATGGTCTCTATGCGTGGAAAGTGTCCTCAGAAGCTGTAATTGAACTGCAGTACATAAGTAATGCAGCAATGATGAACAGGCTGGCTGAGACAGTTGGCTGTTTGATGATGGCAATATTGAGCAGCCAAATGAGATACTTGTCAAATGCGGCTTTAAAGGAGAGACGGGGGAGCAGTGGCGGTTTTGGAAAGTCGTTTGTCTACGAGGTAAATGGCAGTTTTGGCATGTTGTGTCTGCTCGACCTGAGAGAGACTCTGGGAGGAAATCACACTCCCACAAGCAGATGATCTGCTTCAGTTTCTTTTCAGGTGTTTTGGATATCTAAACTTTTTTCTGTAGAGTAATATTTATCTATTATTACTCAATTACAAAACAGCTTTAATGCCCACAAAGCATTTGAGGAGACAAATGGCTAATAATTTCTATAAAGGTGGTTTTCAAATCTAATCTTGTACTTAATTACACACACAGTCAAATTTTTGTGTTAGACTCCACTGAAAATCTGACTAGAATTAATCTAGAATCTATTATAGTCATAGGAAGCAATGGTGTGTCCATAAACACATACAGTCTTAGATGACAACATTTACATGATATAGTGTATCATTCAACTTATAAAATGTTATTCAAAATTGAACACATGTGGGGTACTGAAATATGTTTGCTGAACTATTCCTCTATTCCTCTAAGGAACCAAAAGCATAACCATTTTTCTGCACCTTTATTATTAAAGATGCGTATATGAATTTCATCAACGCTGTCGCAACAATGTGCAACTGTGTCTTCACTGAGAGAGAGAGAAAAAAAAGGCCTGAGTCTGACATAACAACTGTTTAGGGAAGACGTTTTGTCCAACAGACTATTTACCAGCGTCAGAGGGGGTATCCATTCCCTGTCACAGCCGTCATACATCTCAGGGGCGAGAGAGAGAGATTGCAGCCCAATTACCGGCTGATATCTAATCAATACGCTGCTTATTCGTAGAGCAGGAAGTAAAGGAGTGGACCCCTGGGAGATGGAGTTCAAATTACTCCTCTGTCAATGCAGGATGCAGCAAATGATGGCAGAGCATGCAGAGGAAGGGCAGAGAGAATGGAAGCATAGGAGAGAAATCACGAGACTCTTCTTCTAAACAATTAATATGGAGTCAGATATACCACAGAAAGATGTTTGGCTCTGAGGGACTTTTGCAAGGACAGACTGTCTCAGTGGTTTAAATGTTCCAAAGCAATAAACCCAGAGACACAAGACACTCTAATATCTAATGAAATGGAGTTTTGTATTGGGATGTAAAGGAGTGTTCTACTTGATAAACATCTGTGACTATGAAGAATGCCACGTGTTAAACAGACATTTACACATTTTTCAGTATTTTTAATGATATTATTTCAGGACTTGTGTAATAGTAGCGATTTCAGGATTTCAGTAATAGCAGCAGTTGGTAATAATGTATGAGGACATTTTAGAAGGACTCCCCTCCAGAGTTGTCCAGGTTAGAAGACTTTGTGTCGGAGCTAGCTTTAGTGTTAGTGAGCACGTTGATGGTTGAAGGATTTGTGTCCTGCAGTGCACTGGAACTATTCGTTCTCATTTCCCCTGACAGGCCATTCCCGAGTTGGATTCAGCTGGAAGTGGCTGCCTTCATGAAGAAATATGGCTGCCCGTTCTCTCTTTCAGGCACCCACCACACGTGCACACTCATACACAGAGACAGTCATGAGCATTTTTGTAAGGTAACGTGTAGCAGACACTGATGAAAATTTGATTGAACAAATCCTATATCAGGTGGCCCAGAATGGTGTATCCCAGTACAAAAAGCAGTGTATTAAATTTAGTTAAATTTAGTTAGGAGTCTAAGGCCCCATTTAAATCTGATTCAGTGGTATTATTTATGACTGAATGTTTTCCAGTGAATTGAAGAGATTTAGACTTCTGGCTCTGGCTTAATCTTGGATAGGCTACATTAAACTTGACTAGCTCAACTGTGAAAAGCATTTGGAATCCATGATTATTCAGATCAGCGCTCAAAACCAAACTGCAGATGTTGGTTCGTCTGACTGTCAAACAGTGTAAACGGTGGCACTGGCAGCTTAAGGAGTCTGAACCAATTTAGGAGAAGTTTCAAATCACAACACTAAGCACTAATCAGACTTTTCAGAACCTTACATTTGTATGAACTTCAGTGCAGTTGAGACTGAGAGAACAATGGCCTCCTCATCTTCTTAACTGATTGAACGACTTCTATGCACGTCGGCCCAACACTGCGCCATGTGTGTTGATGAATTTTCCAAAAAAAATTCATCTACACATCAAAAGTCCCATAAACCCAACACACAAGTGTGATTCTCGAGTTCTGCTAAAAGGAGAACAATGCGCTGTTTTGAAAATCAATTGGTAACACATCTTAGCTTTTGATGGCACCTAATCCATTCTGGGCTCTTAGAAAGCGAGGGAAAAGATGGGAAAAAAGTCAGAGTGCAGGCAAGAGAATATGCACAAAGCATTGTGTATTCCAAGGACTTTAGTGTCGTGTTGTCTTTTTGCCGATTGGCCTGCGTGGTGTTAAGCTCTTTAGTCCTTTTGGCTAATGAGACGGAGAGAAGAAGGAGGGGGGGATTACAACAGCCAATAGCCATGAGTCTTACTAAGGCATGAATGCAGTTCAATCCAAACACAATATCATGTGTTAGCCGTCTTGGCAGGGACAGCAGATAGTAGGCTTTACCAGAGAGATTGAGCTTACTGAAGAATTTGGTCACAATTATGAGCGCCTTGCTTTTAACCCCATCTTCCGCTGAGCTAGTGGAGGCACCCCGAAGCCTGTTGGTGCTCTGTATATAACTTTTAATTTTGCAGTTGGCCAATCATTGATGGTTAAGAGGGAGGAATTGACTTAAGTGAAAGATCGCTCACACTTGATTTCCTGAAGTCATAAAAATAACAGAAGGTTCTTAACTATCCATAAAATCTTGCGAGGGGAGATGAGGAAATTAATTAAATTAGCGCACTCATGGCCACATGACTCTCCTTTATGCTTTCCTTGCCTTTTTGGGTGGATGAGTGCGATATTAATAAACCGTGTTAGATATACACTGCATGAGAAATGGTCTATTATCCATCATGACATTAGGATGTCCCTCTTCAAAAAAGGATTTCAGGGGACTTGTCTGTCAAAGGTCTAATGTAGCACTGACAGGCCTTAACACTGAACAATGAAATTTCACAAGACTTTGGCTCTTCCTAACTCAATGTTTCAGTCACCTTTAGTATCATTATTATTAGATTCATTACAATCACGTGGAACTCCTAGGTCATGTAACTCCACACCCTTCAACCCCCCCATCAAACACACACACATACTCACAGTCACCTTATAAATCTCTTCTTAAAATAAGCTTGCTGGCAGGCTCAAGGGGCGGGGCTTGGTTTAGGAAGCAAGCACTCTTATTGGCTGGATATGGAGATGTCTTATATGATGATAAATTTCACGCAGGTGTCACCCTCTTGCCTGCAGGTGAGGATTGATGGGATAGAGGAGGGTGATCCATCATCCCGGGCAGGTGGTGCCGTATCGGAATTTCGGAAATCTGTTCCCAATCACACCTACAAGCGGGCAGCCACGTAAGAAAACCCCCTCCATTCTACCCCCCATCTGTACGCCGGTACCGGAAATCAATATGAGGCACTCAAGGTCAATGCACTGTTAGAGAGCTCCCTCCAAACCTTGACGGATAGATTGCTCTCAGAGACAGTGAGCGTGAAGGGGGAATTGACAGTTTCTCTGTGCCGACTGCGGAAGGGACGGTCAGCCCTAAGAAGTGCGTCACAGAGCCAGTTGGTTGTCATTCAAGCTAGAGGCCTCCCCTCAAGGCAGTCTTACTGATGCCAAACTTGGCCCGAGAATGAAGTCTATTGGATATCTGATCAAAGTTAAGAAGTGCGTCATCTTGCTCCTTATTCTTACGGATTAACTAGATTAATTATCCTCTGCTGTAGCGTCTGAACCGCATAAAGCTTGACAGCTCTGATTCTTTACAGTAACTTTCCAAAAAGCTCCCTTTACTTACAAAGTAAACTGGACCTGTAAACTTAATTGTTCTCAGACCTCAAAAGTGATTAAATCTGACAGTTTGGAGAATGTTTTGGAAAAAAGTAGGATATGGACTATTGAAATTACTTTGATTTTTCTTAGAATTTTACATAAACTCCTTCATCTCTGCCTCTGATGGGCAGGTGGTGGCCTAGTGATTAAGGAGTTGCGCTTGTTATTGGAAGGTCATGGGTTTGAATTCCAGAACTGTCAGTGGCACCACTGAGATGCCCTTGAGCAAGTTACCTTCCCCACACACTGCTCCCGAGTGCTGCATCACTGGCTGCCCACTGTTTCACTTGGTGAATGAGTTAAAAGCAGAGAAGAATTTCACTCTGTTAACACTGTGTTCTAGTGTGTTCATGTGTGACAAAATTGACCACTTTACAATTTGTACCCTGCGTGGACCACTCAATGAGATAAAGAGAAAACACTTGTGCATTATATACTGAACTTGAGCTAAATAAACTGAAAAAACGAATCTAATGTTCACCTAATTTATACTTACATGCACATAAGAATGAGTACAACTGTCCTTCCCCCTCACAACATAACATACACGCTCCTTTCAGTGTGAAACACATTGGGATCCATCACTGTCATACGGTTTCTGCAGGCATCATGAGAGCAGTGCAGTGTTCTCTGTGCAGGACATATCCATCAAGAAAGAGGCACTGCATTACTTCTAATTATGCCCAGTACAACACCAAGGTCAAGCTCATGAACACACGACCTGTCAGACTCATGACGAGAAACTCACACCAGCTCAGGCTCCTCACACACCTTCGTATTAAACATGGTGCTTTGGTTGCTCCCCATTTTCTAGAAGGTGACCTCATGAGCAGAATAATACCTTCTTATCATTTTTGGTATACACCAAGTCTATTAATCCCCAGCCCTTTTTAATGGATTTATAACTGCAACTAAAATGCTAATATGCCCAGTCCTGCCTTGTCAAAGACCATCACTTTTCAACTCAAATGGACACAGACAGTAAGATCAGCACTAAACTCATATCACAGGTTTTGTTTAGCCAACAGGACTGATCCTCACTTTAACTTTGCAGATATTCTGGAAAATCCAAGCACTGTGTACTTTTTAAAATTGATTATTCATGGGCTCATGCTAGTGTTATGGGTCTCTGGATGTTTCTGTATCTACTGGATGATTCTTTGGAATTCTTTGCCAGGTGGAAAACCATGTTGATACATTAATATATCAAGCATAAGAAGTAAAGTGAAGTAAAATGATGTTATACTGTCGCAAAGTTAAGGTAAACCCTGAAGGTTAACATTCAAGTACAGTATAAGTGAGTATCATATTAAATGTAGCTACTGAAGAACAAGACCTAGAAAGTTCTTCAAGAGGTCCAAGAGGTTCGTGAACTGATAAAACACTCAATTCATGAAACACCAAAAACAGACTGTCAGTGAATCTGCTGATTCCAGTATTAAAGTTTCTAATATCATTTAGGTTAAGAGGTGATTTGATATAAACATGGTTGAAGAACGTTTATATTCTCCAGACACCCAATTAAACAGCTTTTCCTGATACCAGATGATGGCAAAGATGGCAGAGCTATTAATATCTTTCATTTACCAAAGCAAAGACCAGGAGATTTAAAGAAAACTCTTCAGTGGTCAAGAATTGGTAATCAACATGAGAGAAAAATCATGGTTTGAGAATTATACAAATACATTATACAGTATTTCCTGTGATGTTTATAGTGTGTGTGGATGAAACTGGACAATTTTCTGCTCCAGTGGCTTGTTTAGTGCAGGCTAAAATAATGTCCATTTAAATGGATGTAATTATACACCATCTTTGCCATTCACTTCTACGCCTGTGCTGCATAAATACAAAAATAAATAGAGGTTGAATTTTTGAGGTCCTTGAACAGTACATTAACAAATGGCTCAAAGTCAACTTTAAAGTTCCCTCTGGTCAGGTTCTGTACAATATAGTCTACAAGCTGTTTAATGGAAAGCTGCATCTTTCTCTCAAATCACACCGTGGTGTCTTTTTGATTTATCAGCTCTACTGAAGACAAACAGATGAACTGTGGTGGTCTCTTCACTTCCTTGTGATATTTTGAAACAGCTTAAACAGCTGGGAATGAAATCTTACATTGATTTCAGTGTGAAAAATGTGTAAAGTTCAAGTGTCACTTTCATTAATTTAGCAGGTTTTGTCACATTCAACACATTAGGTCATGTTTCCTATAATAAAGCAGTAACTGGAGAAGCACAAGGCCTTCAGTTCATCTAATAGCTTAATCAGCTGGAATCATCATAAAGATATAATTACACCACTTCTCTCTGAGGGAAGAAATGAGGGGGTGTCCACACCATTGTTTTGATAGAACAGAAGTAATCAAATGTTTGGTAACATTGTCTAAATCACGTAATACATTGTAAACGTTTATGACATACATAATACATTACACTGACATTAGCTTGTATCACTTACATTGTTATCGCTATCAAGTAAGAGTCGATGAATTTACATTCAGTAAGATCTATTGTATCTCTTTATGATGCTCTATTGTATGTCATTAAACTGATTCTATACATTTTTGGTTTAAGACAGGAATTCCAATATTACAGGAATTCCAATAAGACTTGGAATTCAAAGTGTCTGCTATATTTGAACAGATAATAGAATACATAATGAAATGTAATGGATTTATATGCCCTTAATTTATATGACTCTTTATATGCACATGAGATTTCAGCCATTTTACAATGTGCAGCATGGATCTAATAAACTTGGACATGACATGTATGTAGATTATGCATTGATAACATCTACTGAATCACAGGCTATGAGTCATTATACCTCAAAAACATCATCAGCATGTGTCATCCATATGTGTCCCTATATCATGATCCATGTCATAATGCATTCCCACTGATTGGCTACTATATATGGGCTGTAGCAGCAGTCACATTCTGAAATGGTCATCCTATTGTTGTGACATTGTCAGAATTTTGCCACAGGCTATCTTTGAACCTCACTCACAGTGCAAAAAAGACCATCCTTTTGATGTTCAAACAGAGATATCTTCACAAGTCCGCCATTATTTTATAAAATGTTTCGCTCATAACAATAAGTGCATATGATATATTGTTCAGGCTCATTACAGGGACTATAAATGCAGTTGTCAGCTTTGTGAATACAGGACAAACATTTTTATCCAATTCAACAGCTCATACTGTTGTTATATGCTTTTATTTTTTTGCCCGTGAAAGGTATACAAAAAATGACATTTTAAACATAATTATCAAAATAATAATAATCATAATGATACTTATCATAATTATTGTTAGTCTTGCTAGGTTAATAATAATAATATTTTAAAATATTATTATTATTATTATTATTATTATTATTATTATTATTATTATTATGTTGTGGTTGTTAATACTATTTTTCAAATAATAATTATTATTATTGTTATTATTGTTAAGCTGACAAATCTAAATCTGAATAATAATCTGGAACTGAAACTTTTATCGATCGTGTGAGCTATAGCTTTAGTAGTATAAAAACTCTTGACTCTGAGCTCACTTCACTCTCGGTGGGTGAGAACACAAGGGTTATAAAGTTGTAATCCATAAACTATTCAAACAGGCCATTGGTACTGTGGGCTACTCCAAAAGGGGGAAGAGAGCCTGGCTTCTTTAATAATCATCTGAAAGTAATTAACTGCATATATCAATGGTGAGGCTGTCATATTTGTGTCCATTGGAGCGTGAGTGGTACTAATTCTGAGTTGGTCACTGTAAAAAGCCACGCTAGAGGAGGCAAAGCTTTGATTACGCTCAGAGGCCTCCACTTTCAGTCTTTACTGCAGAGCCACTGCACTCAGATCAGCTATTAAGATAAACTGGCCAACTCAATTCAGCTTAATGCCTGATGAGAAACTGCGCTCCAAACAGTCGTGGATTTGCATTCTTAAAAAATTCATTAAATTACTACTTTTATAGACTTTTGGTTTTAACATTATTTGATGGAATTGAACTATGTGATTTGCATATTATCCAGCGCATGAAAATTCCTGCCCAGCTGCCATGCAGGAGAGGAGAGTATTTGCATTTCATTTCAGAAAATCATGCCCTGATAAAGGGAAAGAAAATAATATTCAATATATAACAACTGCAAGTAACTATTAAAGTCATAAATAGTAATAAAGTAATAATTAAGAATAAATGCAGTTTTTTTATTTTTTTCCTCAATCAGGGGTTTGTAAATAACAAACAAACAAACAAATTTGTAGCATTAGTTCATAATCAAGACAAAGAAGCACAAAAATATTTATTATTCCTGTAAAAATGGTCAGAGCAGGACTGATCAGCCAGCTTGCAGAGAATAAAGAGAAGTAATTCCTTTCAATTCTTTTCTCCAGAAAACAGTCGCAGTTGTGAATAAAGGTGCATCCTGCACTCCTGACTCAGTTAAATTAACACATTGAGAATGAGCGGAGGACAAGAGCACTCTGTTCTCATTAGAAATGAGGGAGTCTACAGTACAGTCATACTTCACTGTCAGCACACTCCTATTCATAGCATGTGTTTGGGAGCGAGGCTCGGGGAGGGTCCGGCACAAACCCACCATACACACGCCTGCATTAGCTCAGTATAAAGGGCAAAGCAGGCAGAAAACTTTAGCTAATATTAACGGCATCAATCTCGGCATGGAGACATCATTAAAAGTGACAAAAGCTTCCAAGGAAGCATCCAAGTTTCCTTAGAGTTTCTCTCATTAGTGATTCTTTTATAAAGACATCCTGATGGAGTTAACATGCATGTGTCCTTACTGATATCCTTCTTTAATATAAGGTGATGGAACACCACATCCAAAACCAAAGGCCTGTACTTTAGCATATAGCATTATAAAATGCCTTCCCTAATACAGCAGTTCTCAAACTTTATACTCACTTTATACGATTTCTAGATAAGGTCAAAGTTCCAGGACAATGAGTGAAAAGCAAATCTCTTTTTATTAAATTTGCTTGCAATCAAAAGAAATGGTGCTGTTTACCTATAATTGTTTGCTTGTGAACCTAATCAACTCTCTGTTTCGACAGTGTAGTGTAATGTGCACTGTAGTTGTAAAAGATTTAACAATGACCAGATTAACTTAATTACTTTAATACCTCAACAAAGTGGCGCCGGGACATACCTTCTTTTTCGGTGACTCTTATAATGAAGTGGGTATTTCGCTCACTCGTGCTTGCAGGACTGTACACGAATATCCGTTAGCCTTAGAGGATCTGCTAATGTGGATGTGAAGACTAAGAATTGAAACCCTAACGATGCTTCATACGTGCACCGACTGACAACGCTGATTTTGATTATTCTCAGGACAGATTCACCGTAAACGTCTAAAATGTGTTATATTTTACTAAACAAATAATTTATTGAAACATGCACTTAATTGCACTGCGTAAATCCATTCCTAATATGATGTGTGGACTGGGTCCGGAATTACTTGCAGTTCGTTCCGGATACAGACCGGGGTCCGGACTTTGAGAATCGCCGCTCTAATAGCTTCTACTTTAGCACATAAAATATATCTTCTACTGGCATATTCCTGCATTCCTTGAAAGGTTCTCAAAGCTGTTTTAAGATACTATAAAGCTATGCATCTAAACCACAGTTAGATTGAAACAAGTGACTTGAGTTGCAAATTATGATTACGAAGCATTCTGTAACTCTGACGAAGAAGCATTGGTCCCCGCAGTCAACACACGCACCACACAAGGCACTTTTCATAATAGCTCTCTACATAATGGATTATGTAGGTCAGTTGAAAGGTGGTGTATTTTTCATAATCAGTTTTAGCTGGGTGGCTTATTCTTTTTTTGTTCTGTCAAATGCAAAAAAGGACAGAAATCAGAAATAATAAGCTTAACCTTGACCCACAGTGTTTCATGAACTTCCTTAGAAAGTTCTTTACAGGATTCCTAGGAGATGTTACAAATGTGTGCAGCTTTTTTAGAGAACAGTGCTCATGCAAGCCGAGCAGCGCCTGAACACAGTCAGTGACACCCAGGAAAATCTACACTTTCCCTCCAGAACATCTGTCTGAAGCTTTCAATTATTATAGGGAAATTCTGCCATTTCTTCTAAAATTCCACATCATTTAATTGCTGTGATGTGAAACAAAAAGTGTTTCAAAGTTAAAGTTAGTTTCAAAGTTTAATAATCTCAAATAGTGGATTGCCTTTAGACTAGAGTTTTTATATGTAATGATGATAATAGTAAAATATTATTTTCAAAATAATTTAAATATATTTTATTTTGTCTTTGGGTTCCATTTGTCCTTACAGGATACTGTGTGAACGACTCCGCCACGAATGTAAAAATACATTTTATCCCTGAACCTTATTGTAAAACTGCAGACCAGTGTCTCAGGCATTGGGCAATGTACCCTTAATCATTTCATCATCATTCTTTAATAGGTTTCTGAGAAGCATTAACAGCAAATAAGTTTCTTGCTCAGCACATTTCTAAAGAATGGCACGTTTTATTAGAAACCCCTGAAAGAATTGTGTGGAAATTTGGTAGCATTCTCCTTAAAAGCAACAGAACATTTTAAATTTCGCTGACAGGTATAATCATAGAGCCTGATATGAAGTCTCAAGGAGTTAGATCTTGTTCATATCGTTTAAATCTACTGCTGATCCGGTTTACATAACATTAAAGAGTCTAGAACATATGGAGCCTTTATTCTCCCCACAGCAAGGTTTACAGCACCAAATAAAAGCACAAGTATATGATTTTTATGACACAGGAGATTACCAAAGCTTTTTCATGGCACCCTGGTGGCAGAGAACATAAATGTGACAATCAGGAATAGCAGTGTGGATCGCCATAGTGCACACACCCAGAGTAACGCTGCAGTTGTTAGATTTGCCCTGTTTGTTGATATATTGATGGAACGTGTTGTGTAATACGTAGGATCTTCTGCTTGGGTAAAACCTCTGTGTATAAATGCCTGCAAGGATAATGGAATTATATTTTACAGACACATTCACATAAGTAGTTTCAAAAAAGGTTCATAACTATTTTCTATTCAATAAACAACATATGTCCAGTAAAAGTCTCCACCTCAGGCTTCAGTGGAACAATAAAAATGACTCCTAGAATATTTCTCTTTGACCTTCACATTATTGTTGAAAAAGTTAAACTAACAGTCTTCTTTAATACTGTTTCAGCTGCTGTTTCTCCTGCCTGCACCTGATACTCCCCCCTGTTACCTCTCCTAGGAGTCTGTAAAATATTGATAAGTGTGATCAGCTGGTAGTGGAGTGGTTCTGGCTGGGCTTCAGCGGGAGTATTAATGCTGAACAGTGTGTCTGGCACAGTTCCAAGAACACGGCCAGCCCCTCACTGAGCGGACCACATGTTACATCTCACTGAGCCATCACTGATACGTCAGGCTCAACAGCCAGAATACGTATGAACTAAGACACGCACACACATTGCAATACACACATACACTCTTGTGTTGCTATTGTCTGAACTGATGGATCACTGTAGCTGATTGATCTTATTTAGTCTTTAGTCTTTTGACACATTTACTTCTTCAAGTGAAACATAACATTTATGCAAAAGACCGTTTTCAAGCAATCTGTCCCCAGTATGTTTTCCTTTTATTACAAGGACTTTCATAGTATATTGTTATCATCACTAAAAGAAAAAAATTGCCACATATTGAATGTGATTTGAAAAAATATTTGTGGAATAAAAATCTCATTCCATTAAAATAAATTAAAAGATTTTTTTTATCATCCTGTAATTTTAACATTTTTGGAGATGGGATATTTTGTATTTTATATGTGATATTTTGTTTTGACAGTGATGTTATACTGCTGTTTGTAATGATAGATGCAATGTGCTATATTCAGATTTTACAGTTTACATATTTGCCCACTTAATACCCTCAGAAGTGTATACACCTTAATATTGCACTGTTGTGTTGTAATTTATATTGTACCATAATGTCTTATTTAACTCTACTATGCATAGTCTGCGCCTTGGTCACTTGTGTTAACACAATGTGTGTATGTTGCTGGAGCAACATCGCTCCTTTTCAGACCTCTCTCTCTCTCTCTCTCTCTCTCTCTCTCTCTCTCTTCTTCTCTGATATTTTTAAAGAAAGTAAAGACATGCATACATCCAGGTCCACACACGTTTAAGGATTTTGAGAGGTTCTCTCGTTTGACCACTGCTGACAATTGCTGCTCCTTTGCCGCTTCACTGCTATCGTCATTTCAGAGATACATAACAAAACTTCATATCAGATTTCCCCTCCAGGCCACATTCGGTCCCCATCAGGACCTATTACATCTACAACTTCTGTATTGTTTAGCAGCATCGTTTTCAACATCAGTCCACACATGCAGTCTAGACGGAACAAAACAAGAGTCATCAAAAAGGAAACTTTAAAAAGCCGGGGGGTGAGCACTCACCTCTTTAACTACATTAGACAGACCAGCTCTGCAGAAAAAACAGGATTCGCCCCAAGGCCACTTTAATGCAGGTCATTCCTCACTCGTAATTAACTTCAGCACTCATAATCTGCACTTAGGTGCAAAATATCAGCAATGCTGGAGCTGATCTGCTCTGCTGGGCCTCAGACTTTCACCCAGGTGTCAAACTGTGTTCAAATTTCAATGAGCAACAGCACACACTTCAGCATCTCCTAAAACATAATGTGAGTCTCCTTATTAAGCTCAATAAAACATAGTATGCAGTTCATAGATCAAAAAGCCTGATATTGCAGTTCATATCTACATGTTAGTTTTATTCATGTCATGATTTAAGAGCATATTTCTGTGAAATGTCGTGATCTGGATTGCATCTTTGTCATCAAATGTCAGTACTGGATAGAGAAAGGCAGGCATTAACCATACAAGTTCTCATTTTTCTGTGTTTTTTCCCCCTCTGGTTATCTATAAGAAATGTTCTTTCAAGTCCCACAGCGGTCTTATCTATTTGTGTGCAGTATGTATTTGGGGGGAAAAAACATTCCATGTAAGGAAAGGGAAGATGTCAGCAGTTTTTAGACCCCCCCCTCCCTCTATTTCTCTCTTTCTCTCTCCTGAATAAGTCACAGAATAGAGTATGTAGACTGAGTTAAGCTGTTCTTTGCTAGATGAACATATTTATTACCATAGCTACATACTCTAGGGCTCCCATATTGCCAGTGCCAACTGTTTTCGCTTGTTCTACTTTTAAACCTGCTTTTTAAAGCCACACAGGTCATAACTGTCAATCTTACTGTGCTAATATTGTGTAGAAATATGGTATGGCATATGGTGCCAAAATAGGCTATGTTGTACATAAGAAAACTAAACACCACAGCTTCATGTGCACAAAACAATCAAAACTGAATGACGGCTCCCAAGGGCTGCTGGCCTTATCATCAGACTGCAAGTTCACAGGCATCCAAGGCTGGGAGTCTGAAAGAGCATAAATGGCCTGGTTCTCGGCAGATGGGTAGGGTGGCCCTCCCTCTCCCCACCACTCAGAACGATGCTAGTCAGTGTCTGTTAGCTGACTTACTAGTATTAGCAGTTAGCATTTATCCTAAGCACACTGAGCTCATTGAGACCAAAGATGTGCATTAGAGACAGTTTGAACAGATGTGGTGGCTGATTTCACATGACCTCCTACTGCTTATATTGTGTAACCGGGGGAAGCTGAGCTTTGCAACTACGTCTACTCTCCTGTTGGAACATTGCTGTGAGATTTGACTGCATACAATGTTCTCCACACCCTATATCATAAAGATGTGGATTTAGCGTGCAATTTAACAGCATCTTGATGGCAATTGTTTCTTTTCGTTCATTTCAAATATGAGGTTTTTGTTGCTTAAGTCATTAGAGAACTCTGTACTGCGCTTCCTGTCCCATTTATATTCACATATTTGCTGTTCTTTGTTGTCATTGGATTTCGTATTAATTGTGTTTTCATTCAGTCACACTGTATTTAAAGTTTTAATTTTTATTTCTCAAAACCCATTTATTTCCCAAACCCCTTATTTCCTGTACAAGTGAGTGCGGAGGTTGGTTGGTTAATTTAGTTAGTACTGTCATTAGTACTGACAGGCAGGTTTACAGTTTCGAAGAGAAACCACCACAATTACATGTATATGGCTTTCTATCATGTGCGGCTGTGAACTGTAAAGTACTTATAACAACAAATTAAACCCCTCAAGTAACAGCTGACATTACTGTACCTGCCAATTCCACTACAGAAATGAACATGTACGTTCAGTTTAAGCTGAGAGATACAACAAAAAGAAAAGTATCCCCTCAAAATAATCCAAATATTCTTATATTTACAGAAGTCGTATGTGTGAGGATCTTAGCAGTATTTAAAGGAACAACTAATCCTGCAGTACTTGAACTCTCACAGCAGTGATCAGGATGCTAATAGTGGAGCTAATGATGCTCATATAATGCTAAATGCCTCAGCAGAGGTCATTCTGGAGGATAGAACGCTTAGCAGCCAATCACGCGTCCTCTTTAGGGCCAGGAGGTGCCAAAAGCAACTAATCTCAGAACTGGGGGGGATTAGGCCATAATATTATTGCGTTGTTTGATGAGGGATTAAACACAGAAAATCCAGTTCTTCATATGGGATTCCTCATTTGAGATAGCACACACATTCAGCTCGGATGCTAGCTGGAAAGTTTGCCTCGGCCCAACCCCCTCGCTCTTTCTTCTGCACACACGCATTCAAACAAACAGCCATGAGTGTGCACTCATCTAAATGTATCAATATATGGCAAAAGCACTGTAAATTATTTAAAGTGGAATCATAAGGAGCATGATAAAGGTCATATAAATGAATTCATAATTATCAGACATTAGAACCAGGAAACATTGAACACATCAGGAAACAAAATATACAAGCTGATTTTTTAAATTACAATTCATTTAAAATTTATTTATATATATATATGTGTATATATATGTATGTGTGTGTGTGTGTGTGTGTGTGTGTGTGTGTGTGTGTGTGTGTGTGTGTGTGTGTGTGTGTGT
>JBBPCW010000127.1:10578261-10588275 GCA_037974425.1 Phenacogrammus interruptus
GTGTGTGTGTGTGTGTGTGTGTGTGTGTGTGTGTGTGTGTGTGTGTGTGTGTGTGTGTGTGTGTGTGTGTCCTGTCAATGATCGTTAAGTGGTCATTTAGCTATAAATCTGAACACTGGGATCATTCCAGATTCTTTAATTCATATGAAATATAAAGCGTCTATAAATTCCCAAATGCTCTTGTCAACAACTCTCATACATGTCATAGTGCCTCTCAGCACTGAACTAATAAACATTGGCCACCACTGATGCAAAGTGTGCAAAGTGATTTTTGGCTTGCAGTTTACTGTGTGCTTTTTTCTTTACTTTTTACTTAACATAACTTGCTTTCCTAATATGACTCAGATCAATCGTCAGAGGTAAAAATCCAGCTTTCTGCATAGAAACATTCAGAATAGCAATTCACTGATGTGAAGAAAGGTTGAGTTTCAGTAGTTCGGCTGTAAAGTGTGTTTGTGTGTGTGTGTGTGTGTGTGTTTTCTCCACACGCTGTGGTGCTCAGTCAGGCTTCAGTGTGGGAGCAGAGCACCGTCCGCCCTGTCTGTCCCTATCAGTGTGGACACAACCTCGCATCTGTGTGTGTGTGTGTGTGTGCCCCCCGGGCAGAGTGCCATGGCTGCCACTAAATTAGTGATTAGGGACCCTCTCCTCCGCTGCTCTCTCCAGAGAGGCGGCCCACACGTCGGGCGGCCGTGTCCACAGCTGTCACCGTGTCACTCCAACTTTCTCCTGCGTCCCACAAACTTTCGTCAGTCGCGCGCCGTCAAAGCTGTTGGAGAGATACCGTAGTAACGGCGGCGGTGACGGCAAAGCCCCGCCCATGGCTGTCAAAGAGCCCAATCAGAGATAGAGAAGGCAAGCGCGTGGAAGGTTCGAGAAGCTCGACGCGCCTTCTTCGTCTCGTTCAGCCAAAAACTTTATATCTTCCGAAAATGCACGATCTAACGAGTGTGCACCTCAGGTAGGTAGCATCTCTCTCTATAGATATATATAATACTGTGCAAAAGTCTTAGGCACCTGAAAAATATGCTTAAAACCTGTTTACTACTTGGCAGTGATGTTAACTTAGTGTTAAAACACTTAAATTATAACAAATACAAACCGCATTAATGCAGTAAATGGTGGTTTTATTTATTGTGTTCGATTAACCATTTCCGTAAATCTTTCCTCATGAAAGCCCAGTTTTACTTGCAGCTCCATCTAATATTTGGTTTGGCTCTTTTTACTTCAGTAGATTAAATTATGTGTGTTGATTATGGAATTTTATTCATTTACCCAGTGACTGGAGGCACTTAACAGAAACCTGGATCCAAACCTGTGTTCTTCTAACCAGCTAACAAAATATAGACTACTTTTTACTGCTTGCTTGTTTGTTTGCATTTATCGTAATATTCAGCTGTGTTTTTGAAGCCCACCGCTGATATAAATGACTTCAAACTATTTGCACAGGTGCCTAAGACTTTTGCACAGTATTGTGTATATATATATATATATTGAATATACAGTGATGCATTCAACACTGACCAACATCAAAAAGTGCAAATGGATCATACAAATAAATCTAAAAAATCAAGTATACATGCATTATAAAATGGCCATGACTGCTGGACAGGCTAAACACTTAACGCAATAGTCTGCATGTATTTTGGGGAGATGATTTATTGTCAGTAGCAATCATTATTATTTAATGTATATACTCTAACTGTTAATTATAACAGGCATACATACAATACATATACATGTCACTGTTGCTTAATACTGTTTCTGCTACTAGAAAGAGTGCTAGTAGTAGAAATGTTCAAAATGCAGTTCAGAATGCATATGACCAGTAATGTGATTAATGTCACACTGGTGTATAGTGACCATGTGCAGTAGATGAGTTGTAGATCCAGTGAGGTAGAAGTTCAGTCTGAATGTATAATGTTCAACCATCTTGACTGCTTGTGGGAAGAATGTGTTCATGAGTATGGAGGGTGTAGATCTGATGCTCCATTCTTCTGTCACATTCAGTAGGACTCTAACACCAGAGTAAAATATGAGATTATGGTAATATATCAGTTGAAAGACCTAAATAAAATGGCATTATTAGATTAACAAAGACATTTCAATTCTATATATTTGTTTAATGTTCCTTATTTAAGGATCAGCCTAAGCAGCAGTTTGTTCAGCCTGGTGTGATGAATGGGATAGCTCATCCCTCCTGAACACGAGGTGCCCTGTGATGGAGAGCTAACAGGAGAGTACTATGTCTGGCAGGCAGACCGGGCCTGTCTCACCTAGCCTCCCAGACAAACCAGGGTAGCTCATCAGCACCGATACACTCTGCCCTGAGACAAACGAAACATACAGAATGAATGAAAAAATGTGATTTACCCCAGAAATGCTATTTTGATTACTGTCATCTTTTTGTAAGTGAAATGTGATCAACTGTGCACTCTCTCACAATGAAGAAACACTCTTTGCAAGCACATAGCAAATCACATGTTAAACCACATTGGAAGTATTTTTATCGCCTTCTCTGTGGATCAGTGTCTACAAGCCTCTCTTGTTTGCTGAAACAAACATGGGAGACACACCTCAACATTGGACAAGTTGCCAATATTTGTCATGTGATGGTGGGTCCTGTCTCTACTCTGAGATTTTGTCAATACGCGCACATGTTGACATGCTCTCCTCATTCTCCTACATGAAGCAAATCATTGTCAAGTAATTGGTCCCTCTTTCTTGATGAGTCTCCCAAGATCCATTACTATTACAATTCTGCACTAAAATCCATAACAACAAAAAACACACTAGTGGTACAATCCTGTCAAAACTGCATGTTTACTGATACTGAACACATGTGAAATGGAACCAGCGTTCTTCAAATCACCGGATGTGTTGCAGAACGTGGAAAAACATCTATAACCTACACCGTGTAATTAAAGGTTTTGCGCTTGCGTTAGACTGACGGGAATAGACATGTAGGAGACGTTTACAGACCTATTCTAGTACAACACTGCCCTCTAATGTTCATTCAGAGTCATTGAATTGGAAAAGAAGTTCCTCAAAAATAAATTCTGTACCTTTTTTTAGAGTCCGGTCTGGACTAACTAACATTAGACTACATATCTATTTAATATATTCAAATGTTACGTTGAAACTAACTATTAAGTCTGATCTAAACTTAAACTTCACCTTAAACCCAAGCCACAACTCCCAAACGTAACTGCTTCCTTAGTGCTTCTCTGAAGAGTTTAACTGTAGGGGCCTTTCACTATATGCCCTTCGTTTGGAGAAAGTGTCATGTCCTTTTATGTTTAAACATACAGAGTCTTAATGAAAAATCTGAGCTGGGCAAAAGCTGGAGGCAAAGACTGTTTGATAGCTGGTGTGAATAAGACAAAAGGTCACACTGACACACAACCAATAATGGTTTTATTTTTGTATTGAGGTGAGGGTATATTTGCCCAGCACTGCCCAGAGAAATGCAGGTGACTTGCAGTTATTGACAGTATGTTGCTTAAAGAACAATTCCCCGATATCTGGTTAACATTGCCTATTGATCTTCTTTCACCATTTATTGGCAAGACTAATTTATTTACGAACGTGTCATTCCAAATAATTGATTGAGATGTCCTTTTGTTTGAGCTTTAATTATATGCAGGGATAAAAGATTTTCTCATTATTGGCCGTTATCTAATTAGGTCTTTTGTTCTACAGAGAGGGAGTTCAGGGGTCTGGTGGCCGCTGGCCTTGTAGTCATTTGGAGACGGCTGAAATGTTTAATTAGGCAGTGTAATGAAATGCAGGAATCAGGCAGGAGAAAGCTTTGACACATACAGAGCAGCTAAAGCAGCCTAATAGATAATCGGGTCATATCCCCCAATGCCACAAACTGACAGGTGTATTGCTGCCTAAGTCTGGCTGCCAGTGTAAAGAGTAGATTGAGATAAAACCTGTGTTCACTCAGGACATATGTAGGACATGTAGTTTATGTCTGGTTCTTTGGTATATTAAACACCTAACCAGTGGTATAAGAGCAAACAGAAAGCACAATTTTACACTCTAGCTAAAGGCCTACAGAACAAGAATGAACCAAAACATTTCCAGTTAATAACACTGAGGACTTATTTGCTGTGGTTACTCAGGTACAAATTTCATTGGTTCAGTCCAGACTCAGGTCTGTAGCACACCTCAATAAAGATATTTTCACAGTAACGGGGCATTTGCCCCTTTGTGGTAAAGTATTAATGGTCCACGCTTCTCAGTAGAAATGGTCTCTCAGAGCATTCGTCACGAATTGAGTGAGCTAACAGAAGGGAAAGCTGATTTCTTGTATTTAACAGGCTGAAAGGGATCAGATCGATGATGCTCTCTGGTCTTTAGATCCTTCTGCGGAAGAGCTGACACAGGGACTTTCCTCTTCCTGTTCTGGGAGACTGTGAATGCTACATTTCATTCTGATATTTGCTTAATGTGTTAATTGATGACCTCTCCATATTCAAATGAATCCACAGGAGATTTGCACTTTAGCACTATCTCAAGCAAGAGTGCTCGGCCAGACCGGGCTCCAGTCTCAAGGCGAGGCATATTTCAAAAAACGTGTTTCAATCATTTAATGCACTTTTATGAAAGTGCTCCCTTTTTTGCCCGTTTAGACTAAGTGGTTTAATCTTTTTCTATCGGTGTGATGCATGGTTGGCTGTGAAACTGCCCTGGCGCTTAATAATGGTAATGACTACATTTCCCTACATCTCCTTCATTAAATCAGAAGGGCCATAAGATTCCCTGCCTGCTCAACACATCCATCAATCGCCCAGCTAGACTCGCGGCACATTTCACAGAGGCACACCCACAGTGAAAGTTGCCAAAACTCTGATTCTTTCTGCAAAAGGTTTCCCACAATTCATTTTCTACTACTAAATCTAATTTAGTACTGTCTAAGAGCTTAGAGTGCTTACATTTTGCACTTTAAGTTCCAGTTTGGGGGGGGTTGGAAAATCTTAATTTTGTAGGCAGCTTCCCCCCCCACACCATTCTTTGTTGCATTTTGAATCACATGCTCAAACTGAAATGATGAAAGCATAACAGAAAAGATGTAGTAGCAAAGTTAGATGGACACTGCTCTTCTATGAATGAGGTTTTAGGGGAACTGGGCAACAAAAGGCACACAAAGAATGTAGCGTTGGCAGCCTCTTGTCTCTGTTGAGTTAGTCATCATTTGTAGATAAGGGCATATTTCAGAAATGATGAACTGTGAAGACTGTATCGCTGCATTGTTGCATACCTACTGCTAAATACGTTTATCCCACCTTGATCCCTCAGACATTATGCAGATATGCCAATGACAAACACTGAATTTTTGCTGACATCCATTGGATTTATAGGTTTATTACAGGTTATTGACACATAAGGCACATTCACCGCATTTTACATAAAATAACATTTAAATGGACATATAAAAATATTTGCTATTTTTCCAGATTGTTACATAGCGGTTGTATAACAAAAACAACCCATGAAGACAAAGCTGAGTTACATTCTGTGACAAATGAAAGTCCTTTAATCATAAGGGCCTATTTTCTCTAATCCACAGCAGATCTAAATCTGAAAAACCTTGGATCAATTCTTGAGTCCAGGTTTAGGATTTGTGTGTCAGAAAGAGGAATAAAAACTATGCCAAACTCTTATGGGTCAACTAATAATTACCAATTGAGGCTATTTGAATATTTTAAACTTTGTAGAAAGTAAAGTGCAAATCTAAAATACAACAGAGGTCTAGAATACTGTTTCTTGTATGTTTTGCATGTCTTGCATCTGGATACATGGAGGGGTCATCCTGTCCTTTTCCCAAATCAAAACCATGAAACATAAGGAAAACTATGACATCTGCACCAATGGCATTTTCCGTGTATCTAGATTCCATAGTCCAGATTACGAAAATTGAAAAAAGTGTAATACTTCATATTTAGTATTCGAAATCCATTTTGAAGTCAGAAAACATTTTTAGGAAAGCATGTCATGGAAAAAAAAAAAAAAGAAAACTTGACAAACCCTATAGGAAACCAGTAATATTTATTTACTGGGAATCACTGTCACTCATTCAGTCACACAATCATTTTCAAGCTTCTGTTACTTAAGCTAATCAAACTTAGGTACAAGTGGTTTGATAGCTTAATAATAATAAACTAGAGCATTTAACACTTCAACCCAGATAATGGTTAAATGTTATGCCTATCCCTTTTTAAGATGCGCTGATATGATTTCACAGCAAGAAATAAAAGTGCTGGTAAAATGAAACTGCAAGTTAAATTCATTTTAAAAATTATTTCAGTACAACTGAAATGTACAGATTCGTTTTCAGTAATTTTTTTTTTCAGTATTTTAATTTTATGCTACATGTTTGATTCTTGATGACAGGCAGTCAACATTCAATCCAAATTAGCTATATAGATCACAACAGTTAGGCTTCTACTCTCCCTTTGCATGTGAAATGCTAGGCAAGCAAAGTCAAGTGTTCCAACATTCATTCCCTTTAACCACTGTCAGTATGTTATTTGTTTAATTTCACATTTAGTTCAATTAAATCAACTGAACCGAATGATCACTAGCTGAAGTGGGAGGCTGTGGGTATAAGTTTAGTAATACAAGCTCATGAAACCTGCTGGAGCAAATGGTCTAAAGCACAGCAGAACACAAAGACTCAAGTGACCTGATGTTACATCAGATGTGCAGTCAGGTCTCATGAGGCTCTTAGAGCACAACGTTATCCATCTCTGTGAAAGCAGTATCAGAGTTCTTCCTCGTCTGCTGCAACTCCTCTTCCTCCTCTGTGCACACCAATCCAATCTCCACAGACTCTCCGTTAACCGTTAACTCTCCATCAGGTGAGCGGTTAGAAGAGCCATCACTGAAGTCAGAGGGGTCTGGAGAACAGTTAACGCCACCATCAACCATCTTGACTGTGGAAGATCTGCTGTCTGTGTGCTCCAGCACCTGTGGCGTGCTGTAGGCCAGGTCCTGGTGGATGGTGTGACAGCGGGTCAAGTTTTTGGCCTGTTTCTGTGGGCCCTGCTGGCAAGATGACGGGGAGTGTTCAGGGGGATAGGTGAACGGGCCACAGCCATCAACCGTCTCTCCTCTCCGCAAACGTCTGTTACTCGGACCATCTGAAGCCTATGACCCACACACACACAAAAAATATTTTTGACAAATTCACTGCCACAGTGTGATGAACTTTTCAAGCTCAGACGTATTAAAATGAGGAGTACCAGGCTTGAATGATCTGTCGAGACAATGGTTCCTTCTTGTGGAAAAGTTTTCTTCATTTGCCGTATCCTGTACATAATACAAAACAGCATGTCAGAATTCAGAAAGATCTTAAAGGCTGCTGCAATCTGAACTGCTGATGTCCTACTAAAGATTTATTAGTTAATCTTTAACTACTATTGTAAATACGGTGGTTAACATCTTTCGTTACTGAATTACTATTTTCTTGTACTTGATATTTGAGTGCATTTGTAAAAAAGCAAGTGAAAAACATTTACATGTACTTAAATAAGAATTCTGTACATCTCTGAAACAAGCATCATGCATATGATAAAGCATGGTGCACACTCACAACTTATAACATACCTGTGTGTGAATTGGTCTCTTTCTTGCATCCTTTTGTCAGGACCCTTGTGGTGCTTCATCCTCTGAACAAGTGAGGGTGCTGCACGAGTATGAACACAGTCATGACACAGTTAATTCATGCATGTTGATAATTTTGCTTTATGTGTACACACGTGGTTGTGAATTGGTGTATGTTCTCACTTCTTCCAAGAGCTCCTTGGGGCATGCAGAGCTGTTTGACCGGATCAGCTTCTGAATTGGGACCACAGGCTTTCTGTAGAATCTTAAGAATCGCTGTGTTCTGCAAAGCATTTTTTCACATTTACTAATATTTTAAAGAACAGATTTTAATTTGTTATAACTTATGGAATTATAAAATGTACAATGCGGTCTGAACATTCATTGTCTGAGAAATAAACACACCACCACACTTGGGGCAAATGGCTCATCTACCTTTTGTTAGATCAACCAAGGATTTCAGTGCTTTAAAGTGTTACCTTGCTTGCAGTCTCCTGAGCACAGTCGAGAGCGGTTCTCTGTCTCTTGTTCCTGAGGTGTGTAAAAGCCCCAGCATGCAGTAGCAGCTCCACCAGAGTCTGATGCCCTCCCCTCACTGCTTCATGCAAGGCAGCGTTGCCCTGGTTATTAGCCAGGTTTACTGATGCACCACTCTAGAGGGAAGGCAGAACAAAGGTCAATTCCCCAACAGCAAAGGTAGGATTTGTTTAATCCAATTTTCTGATATAGCAATATTACAGCATTTGGTGTATGCATTTAGTGCAACAGTGGGAGTACCTCAATCAGGATGGCCACTGTCTGCTCATGTCCCTTTAAGCAGGCTTGGATGAGGGGAGTGTTCCCAAACTGATCTCTTTTATTCAGCTTGGCATTGCATTCCACTAGAGAGTTCACCACCTACACGTGGAGGATTTATAAGGGGTATGCATTAGTACTAATGCTGAGATTCTGCCTTAAGCCCCAAGCGTCCTCACTACTTCATAACCTACATCCATTACATAATGATTTCCATTTCATAGTATTAAGTCATCAGGGCAAGTAAATGATACAAGTTGGCTAATGGATCTTTTGTTTTGTGCAGAAGCACCTGTATGTGGCTGTTCTGGCAGGCCAGGTGAAGGGGGGTGGCACTTTGTCCATTGCGTGCGTTGATATTAGCTCCATGGCGGATGAGTAAAGAAACCAGTGCTGTGTGTCCATGCAGAGCTGCCACATGCAGTGGGGTGAAGCCGTCTGCACTGCAGCTGTTCACACCAAGCCCATCAGGCTGTAGGGCTGCTAACTTCTGGAGATACATGAGGGAGAATACACTAGGAGATTGCAATTATATCTAGTTCACATAAAAGCATGAATTAAAAATGACAGATATGAATGTATTGTTTCATGTCCACACCTTCTGAGTGGGTTCGCACTTTGGGCATTGGCATAAAGGGTGGCACAATTCTGTGTTCTCAGGCATCTCAACTTTTTGATCTTCCTCTGGCTCTTCATCCAACCACTCAAACAGATAGCGCACCTAAAAGTGGAAATACACATGTATACATAGGATTAATAACAACATTTTCAGTGTGGGCACGGGAAAGGGGGGGTCCAATGCTAAAAAAAAGATGAAGTTTGTATAATGGCAATTGTTTGCTGTTGGCAGTAATGCGAGTTACAAATGTGGGAAATAATGGCTCACCATTTCAACATCTCCATCTGCCACTGCACGCAGCAGCCTCTCCACCTTCCATTACAAAAGCAAAATGAAGAGACCAGAAATACATACAGATCACAGTCAAAACCTCCTCAAAGTTAAAACAGCCATAAAAATCATCCAAATAAGGAGATTTTATACTCACCTCTTTGTAGCGGACATGGTCACTTTCTGTACGGGTCTCCACAGAGAGTAGAGAGCAGGTACTGGACACAGAGGACCGTCGACTGCTGCAGTCAGAAGGCTGTGGGGAATGGCTGGGAGACTGAGGAAGACAAAATTAATTAATTAAAGTTAGAAAAAAAGAGACTGTACAGCAAATTGTACAATTTTTACATTCTCAGTATTTTTTTTTTTGCCTTACCTCAAAACCACTCTCCTTTTTACTAGAGCCATTGTGTGTGCGCTGCAGCAAGGACAGAACCTACATCATAAAGAATAAAAAGGTCACTACTACACTAAATGATCGACAATGCATTTTCCATCATTACTTACCAACACTTGTGAAAAATTAGATTTAAAACTAGAGGGTTAGATCTATACTTTTAGTAAACAGAAATACTCAAAAGAGCAAATATGTGTAACGATACTAGATATATTTTTCATACATAACATTGTCAATAATATCTCAAATAAAGTTTCTCCTTAGAGAAAGCAGTTTTTCTTTAGGCTTGTTATTATCAACAGCTGCAAAATTAAGATGA